>VZTV01010980.1:0-27441 GCA_013400875.1 Anhinga rufa
TGATTCTATGATTCCATGATTACCATCATCTAAGACTGCAGAATCCAGGCAATAATGTCGATGTTAGGGTCAGAGCTTCTGGCTGAGTTAGATAATCTACAGTAATCCAGGGAGGCAATGAAGTCCCACTCAGCACTCCTCTGAGAAGCTGTGCCAACAGTTCATGCCCCTCCTTGTTAAAAATGTGCATCTTATTTCAGTTGTCAGCTATCCGGGGAGCTTTACAATGACCGGATTTTGTTATGCTTTTGTGTATGCAATTAACAGGTCCTCTACAGCTGCGATTATCTCCCCTCATGGAGGTGCTCTCAACTGTAATCAAATCACCACTTCCCCTGCTGCGGGCAGCTCCTGGGTTTTGCCACCCCAGGTCACAGGCTGGCGCTTCATCACACCTGAAGCACCTTCTCCTGCGCTTTTCCCTGCCTGCCAAACCTCCAGCTCTCTGGCAGCAGCAGACTGAACAGTGCCACGCTCCAGCCACCACAGTGGCTTAATGGGGAAAAAGGCGCATGTGTGTGTGTGTGTGTGTGTGTGTGTCCATGGGATCTGCTGGTTAAATGTTTTCCTTTCCCAGGGGATATATTTGACATCAAGATAAAGGGGCAGCGTGGAAAACAAACTTACTTTTTCCCCCCCCTCTCCTTGGAGTTTGGTATTGTAAAACAAGCCGCGCTAGCTGAGATTCTTTTTGAAAGCTCCTGGTTATCTTAGCAGCTGTAATATAAACCACAATCTCCTTGAAGTATCTCCCTGCCACAGCTCCCTTCCTAGCGGGGGGTGGAGGGGCAACACACACCATCGTATTCACGGTTCAGGCATTTTTTTAAGCTGGCTAATGCAGTATGGTATGTTTTCTTTTGGAGCTCTGCTAAACCGGCTGGTTACATATGTGCAAAATGTGATAGCGTTCATCTCTCTGCACCTCATTAACGATATCTCCCTTGCCTTTTGTTTCAGTCATGACGAACTACAGTGGGAAGTAAAAGGGGTGATGGTTATGAAGTGTGTGGGTGAAGGGCATAATCAGAGTGGTTCTGTGTGAGTGTTGCTTGTTTTGATGTTAAGGCCATTTGAGGTGCCTCCTGCTGAACCATGTCCCATGCAAGACCTCTCTCGCCTGTGTGCTGCAGAGGAAACATTCCTGTAATTTTGGTACCCTGCAAGGATGATGCTTGGAGTGCAAGCACCTGTGTGTTAGGTAGTCACAAGACTTTCAGCTGGTACCTCTTGTGGTTGCCCAAGGGAGCTTTTCTCCTCTTGCGACTTCTGGCCTTTGAAGGCAAGGGACCTGGCCCCGTGGGGAGGCTCAAAGAGGTGTTTGGGGTGTCTGGCAGGCAGTGCTCTCCACACCCGTGTTCCTTAACCCAGTCCAGTTTTCTTCCTCTTTCTCAGTTTCCTGCTCTGTGGGTGTGAAAATGACTGGGGAGGAAGGAGGAAAGTGGAAGTGCCAGGCTGGAGAAGACATTGGCTCCCCCTTCTGCGGCTGATTTGCTACTACAAGCAGCAGCCAAAACCTTCCCCCTCCTCCAAAAGCCCTGGGCCCCCTGCCAGGCTGGGCACGATGTNTGCTTTTAAACCTTGCAGCAGCACTGCTGTAGCAGAAAGTACCTGCGTGGGCAGAGGGCCAGCAGGAGCCCGGCTCAAGGGTTTCGGTGTCTCTGGCAGGGGGTTTCTCCCCCCTCTCAGGCAAGCTCATTCTTGACTTCCCAAGAGCACTAGATGAAGAAAGGGTGGCAGATTTGGAGACCACCCCTCAATCAAGTGCATCGTTAGCTACCCTCTTAAAAGCTACCTCTGTCTTATCCCCATCTTACTCTACAACCTGTACGTGTGTACCTGTGTCCTACAACTGAAACTCTTTTTCTTTGGAAAACAGATTTGTCACTCTCAACTCCTTCAAAGAATGAAATAAATGAGTAATGCTTTCAAAGCTACCCAAATAACTCAGGAGCTTGTATTGCATTGTTTTTCATGCTAAGCAATTCTGATTTTTTTTTTTTTAACTTGGCCCCAAATCTAATTTCCCAAAATAATTAAGGTGGTTTGGAGCCACAAAGTCTAACTGTAAATTGAGTTTGGTCTCATAAGTCACTTGCATGCTTTGGAAACACTAACCTTGATGTGGCAGACACAGTGTAACTGGCAACACTCACTACTTTTTTACCTAATTCAGTGACAGGTCTAGAGGGCTCAGGCAACACCAGATTAAAGCACCCCAGCTGAGCTGGGTGTGTGCGTATGCTCTTACTCTCTGGCCAGCGTGAGGTGAAAAGTGCTTAACTTCTGCAACTTTCTTCTGAGGTTTAACGTAACCTGGTTTACCTCACATTTGCCACAGGCTAAGAGCGTGCACGCAGTCACCACCGTGCAGATGACAATCATTAAATCATCAAGCAGCAGTAACTGCCATGCATCTGTGCTCTTCCCTTTTGGTCTGGTCCTTGGGCTGGGTCCCTCTAGCCCTGCAGGACTCACCTCCTGCAATCTGCTGGGACCTCCGTTTCCAGGCTCAGCCAATATATCACACATTGGTATGGATGCATTTCAGTAATGAAAAATAAAAATGCTTTTGTTGGCTCCTCAAATCAGGGTGAATATTTCCTTCATTATGTGTAGCGATGGCTTATCTTTTTTCCTTTTCTTCAAGCGCCCCGAGGCACTTGGAGCCTGTGCTGCATCAGTGTCCCCCCCAGACACCAGGAAAGGGGCAGATCCTGCTGTGAAGAGTGGTCAGCTGGCACAGATGGGAGAGGTGAGTGTAGGGAGATGGCACGGCCAAGGAAACAAAGAGGTGGCGGCAGAAAGGCAAAACGCTCCCCAGCTTCTTCTTGGTGTTCATTTTCATCTTTCTCCAGTGTCACCAAGGAGATGGAAAGTCTAAGAAAAAGAGAGGGCAGCAAGGGCTGAAAAAGAACATAGCAGGGGAAACTTAAAGAAGGAGACAGGGGTCTTCACCAGCTTCCCTCCACCAGCTGCTTTCTCTAAGTGCTGAGCTGGTGACAGCTCCTGGCTGCCTCCTCCAGAGGTCAGAGCGAGGGAGGACATCGCAGGGTTCCTTCATCTGTGCCCCCTCTTCCAATGATGCTTCATAAAGCACAAGTAATCACAGCAATGGTTTTGTCAAAGTCAGGGAAAAGGATATAATGAAAAAGGGAAAACCATGAAAACTGAGAGAAATGCCCATTGTCTGGTAGCACCAAACAGTGGATGAACGTAACAAGTGGAAAAGAAAGAGACGTGCTGTAGGCTAATCATCAAGGTGCTATTGCTGTTCTTTATAATGGTGTAAGCCAGCAGAAACCTCTGCAAAATCAATGGAATATACTGGGACATGGAATCACAGCATCACGGAGCGGCAGGGGCTGGAAGGGACCTCTGGAGCTCCCCCCGTCCAGCCCCTGCGTGAGCAGCACCCCCAGAGCAGGGGCACAGGACCGCGTCCAGGCAGGGTGGGAATGGCTCCAGGGAAGGAGACTCCACAGCCTCTCTGGGCAGCCTGGGCCGCTGCTCTGGCACCCTCTGACACTGTATCCCTAAACCAAAACTGAGCCCACAAAGTCTCTGCTGTCAATTGCCAGATCTTATTTTATTTCTTTATTTTTAATCTGAGTGAGAACAAAAGAGCTTTCATGCCTTTAGAAATTTTCTTAAGCTTTTTTTTTTCCTGCTACTTGCAGCAACAGAGATGATGCGTTATATTTCTGAATTTGTACATTAATATATTTCTGAAATTCCTCTAGTCTCGATCGCTCCATGCGGTTTGCAGGAAAAGGTGCTTCACAGAAGTGCTCTAACATGCCACATCCACGCAACCCCATGAATAACAATGAAATGGGAAAAGCCATTAACTGCAGAGAGAAAAATTCACAAAATAAAGAGCTTCTCAGCTGCTAAAACAAAATTGTTGCCTTGAGGTTAGTCCATTGTGCAGCACATCAGAACAAGATGCAGCTGACGCTGACTTGTGTTCATGCCTCTGGCGTTGATGTCTCTGCTGCTCTGGACAACTTTTTAAAATTCTCTCTTCCTCAGTTAATGTTTTAGAATAAAAAGTGTGAAAAATGGTAATACTATTAAGGATAAATAGTAATACTATTAAGTTCTTTTAAAAATATCATAATTACCAATACCCCAAACCCAAAAGTTTTCATGGAAATGACAAAGTTTTGAAAAAACCTTGGGAATCGTTAATGGTTTCTAGGGTCCTGGATGGAGCCCTTTGCAGCAAGACAGACCCAAGGGCAACAGTGGGTAGAGTGCTTGTGCTGTCCTGCTCCCCTCCCAGGGACCTGTAAAATCCCACCTCTCCCTGGCAGATCCTCTCCTCCTGAGCCACCCACTTCCTTCTCAACTTCAGCTGAAGCACCTCCACAGGCTGAGGAAGCCAGGTGACCTCTTCACAAACGGTGACTTTAAATTCCTTCCGTCGCTCCCATTCGAGGCAAGGAGCGGGACCGACTTCAGTTTGGACAACGATTTGGTTGCTGCTTTTTTTCCGCTTCAAAATAAAACACTTCAACTTGCATTGAATAAAGCACTCTAGAGTTGAAACAGGATGTTCTCACTTTCCAGTTAAAAAAAAAAAACAAACAAACAAAAAAAACCCCAAGAAAAATAGATCAAATTAATGGTGAAAAACATTAACCAGGGAGAGAAAGTAGTTGTGTCTCCCATTTTCCAGTACTAAGTGGTGGGGCTGCTCAGGCAAGTTGTCCGAGGTTTAGACCCCTCCTTTTGCCTTAGGAGACTCACATCTGAGGGCAGTGCCTTCACCGCTTTGGTGCTTTCACGGGGAGAGGAGGAGTGAAAGCTGCTCTCAATGCCTTGGCTGACCTGAGTCCTCGATGCCTAAACAAACATGCAGGAGATCAGAGCCTGTGAGTCAGATGCTCCTTCTCTTTGGGAAGTGTCCTCAGGACAGGCTGGTGATCACTTTCTCTCACCCCCAACTCCCCCTCCCTACCCCTGCCCCCCAGCCTGGTAAATATTTAAGTATCCCTGACAGAGCAGAACGGCTCCATAGGAGCAACCGTGAACATCACCAACCAAAATACCCCAAATATGAAATTACGATGGAAAGTGATTTAGGATCACGTCACCTCAGGAAAAGGAGAGGCTTGAACTTGTCTCTCCCACATTCTGGGTGCTAAAAAGGGAGACCTGTATTTTTCCTTTGGTATTGTCAGTGTATCTTAATATATATTTTTTTTCTCTGAACAACTTTTCAGCAAATACCATTCAAACTTGTGAACAGTTTCTAGACAATAACACCAGCATTTTTTTCAGCAAAACTCCCATTTGCCACTAAGAGGAAAGAATCACTCAGCTCTGTTTTACTGCATGCGCGTGAGCTACAATTTCACATGGGCTCAAATCCTAACATGAAATTCACCCAGCCTTGGCCCAAAAAAAAGCGCTGCAGTTAACCAACAGCAGCACGTACACTTGAGGGACCTCAGCACGATGATCAGAAAGTCCCGACACACCCATCTCATTTTGAACATTTCCTGCGACGAAGGGGAGGATCTGGGGCAGGAGAGGGTTGCATCCCCTCCCATTTTACTGGAGCAGTGAACAGCACCTCCCTCGCTCACCCCTGTGTATTATATTCCACTTCTCCTTGTCACGCTCCATATAATGTTGTTTCTGTGCCGTGGAGGGTGTCTGGCTCTCCCCTTGACTAATCACTGGGCACTGGAGGGTCCTCTCTGGAGCTTGAGAACTTGACCTCTGATGACACCCCTTTGACAGGGCTGCGGATACGTGTGGGTCCCCTCGCTCATCCCCACTCACGCCAGGAGTTCTCTGATGCCCTGTCAGCACAGGCTTTCAGACAAAAGATACTGGTGAGATCAACAACAGCCAAAGGAATGTGGCCTTCTGGCCTAACAGCTTTTGATTGATATTCTTTATTTCAACAAAACCTTAACTTGGTTAAAAATATAGCGTACAACCTGTTTTGGCATTTCCAGGCAGGACGTGTCTGCAGAACTAGCAGGGTCACTGAGGCAATGTGTTTCAAAACAAATAACGGGTCTCGCTTTCAAAATCACAAGGTCGCTTTATCTGTATATATTTCTTCTGTAGTCTGCCAAGCTGCCGCTTTAAAAAATAATCATGTCAATACTCTTATTTACTATCCGCCTTACAATAATGCCCAGAGGCCCAGCAAACTAAGGGTTTCCCAGTGCCAGATGCATAACGAGGCACAGCCCCTGCCCTGCAGAGCCTCCCGTCCCACCAGGCTGTTTGCAGATGGGGATTTGGAGCGCAGAGCCAGGAGAAAGCCGAGACCACAGAAGCAGAGAGCTCAGCACAGAAATGAAGGCTGAAGCCTGCTTTGAGAGCCATGCCATGCCCCTCACACATCCCTCTCTGAAACAAGAGCCCCTTTTTCCAGAAGGTGACCCTTCTTACATGGAGCTTTCCGCGTGTGCCCTCCACCGTAGGAGCGTCCTGCCCACCATGCCCAGTCCCTCAGCCCCCAAGAAAGGGGGTAAACAACACCAGCCCCTGAGCAATTCCTGGACAGACATCATACCCTTCACATAACGACCCTTATGCGTGGGAGACACAGGGCTCCTTCACGTGCTCTTCCTGCTCTCCATGGGAAATTTCATGGTCCCTTTCCCCCCTAAGAAAAATTGCAGCTCTCTCACATGAAACTGGAAGCATTAAAAAGCTCAAGCTACAGCTGGCGTCTGCTCTAGGCCGAATTTTGATCACTTTAATGAAGAAGTGCCAGAATTTCCATGAGAGATAGGGAGTCAGGAGAGATTTCATGGGCAGAGACCTCTGTCCTACAACAATATTTTACTGAAATGCTAACTATAATACCAAGGTATTTTACAGCTCCACCCTTTGGAAATTATTTTCTTAGAGAAGAGGAAAAATGTTTAATGCCCTGGTTTTCTAACAGCCATTCGGACCCCACTTGCAAACAAAATTTTTCAAAATATTTTTCTTTCCTATCACACCCTTTCTTGTTTCTTTGGGTGTCAGCAACTTCTTCCCTCTGTTGCAGCGGCACTGCCTTCCACCAGCATGCCTGGCTCCCGCTGCTCTCACATTAGGAAGGAATCATTTATTGTCCTTTGCAAAGCCTGCCAGGTACTCCCTCATGACAAAAATCTCCAGCTACACTTCAGGCAAGAGCAGCTACCCCTCCTCCTGCACGGTTCTAGTGGGTTAATGAATAGAGCAATATCAGGATATCCCCATATTTGAGAGAGAGACTTCCAAAGAAAACAGACGAGTGCAGGGAAATGCACTTGCAAACCAGGAAGGTGGAACAGGTTTCTTTGCAAATCTGTCTTTAGTCCATCCTAACTAACAGACAACCTTTCTGCAACCTACAGAAATAGGCTGCTGACGACCTCACATACTCGGAACTTTAACTTCTATTTCTTCAAATGCTGACACCTTCACCACATGGCCTCTCAAGCTTCTGTGTTAGGCACTCATTGCCAGCACTAATTGCAGTTATCTTCACAACTTGCGTTCAGACAAATGCTTTATATACGTGAAAGATACCTCTCTAAAACAAAGAAGGTAGCAGTCATCTCTTCAGACCGGGAATACATGAAGAAGCATCAAAGTAAACAATTAAGAATTTGTACCTGGAATTCTTTGCGTGATGCGTACAAAAACTTGTCTGCCTATTTTCAAAGTGGAACACTATTAAATACTGAAGTGATGAACTTAATTTCTCTTAATGAGATTGCGCCTGTTCAGCTGTTTGTAACATGATTCAGGGGTGGGGTTTTTTGGCTGGCGGGACTTTTTGCCCATGTTGGTGCCACTAACCATAATCAAGTTTCCTCCTAGCTTTCCTTTGGATAAACCAGACTTGGTCTTCTCAAGTATAAACATTACAACAGGTACCGGGAATTGAGATATTCATTAAGACACATTGCTTGCACTGATGAGAGTCCTATCTGAGACTCCAGAAAAGAGAACAAACTTTGCACGTAAGAAATATGTCGAAGGAGACAAAAGCTGAATTCCAGTAACAGTAACCTGGAAGTGTCTGCAACGTAAGATCGATGAAGGGGTGAGCAATATCTTCAGCCAGCGCAAACTGATGCTGGTAGGACTACAGCAGTTTGTATCATTTGAAAATGCTCTGGCCCAAGGTAGACATCATCTTTTAGCAATTCTAACAGAAAAAAAAATAATGAAAATTATTAGTTAAACTATTTCTCAGACACACTGCTAAAAAAATGAAGCCTGTATTCATCTTGGACTAGCTGATCTGTAACAGCAGTATCAAGGCATAAAAATGGCCTTCTGCCCAATGTAGCCCCACTCTAAATGCCTTCATATCCTTCTACTCTTCCCAGACAGGTAACTAATTGTTTAGTCAAATACGCTGCCTCCCAGGCCTGGAACCAAAAAAGCAGAGGATAGAACCCCATGATCATCATCCTGAGATGCGCACATCCAAAATCAATGAAGCCTCAGGTTACTTTGTATGTAGAATATCATGGCCTTTTGAAATAAAAGCCACATTTAATATGAGAGCAACAAATCACTCTACATTCCTCCTCTCAAGGTGCTTAAGAATGGGTGAGATGTATTTACTCACACCTGTATACTTACTCTACTCTGCCTTGGCTATATTCAGAGCACTGTGCCTGCAGTCATGAACAGGCTGTATCTCACTGAAGGATCTACTTTGTTATCAGGGCTACATATTGTCCGACACCGTTCTCCCTTCAGAGCTAAGCAGATGAGATATGACTGCCTCGTGCTCAGCAGACTTCCATTATTAGAGTCCCATCTCTGATCGGATGGCATTTCAAAAGCTGCCTCTTTCTGATTTCCTGTGCTACACAAATATCATTGCTTCCTTGAGGCTGTAGGAGATGTAGGATTGTCCACTCCGTTCGACTGAAAGCCTCTGGACAGAAAACAGCTGCATGGAGAACCATCACTTTTACAGAGATAGATGGTCAGAAGCTGCTAGAGGCTGAAATCCAGAGCCACTCTGTTAGCAGTGATTTATGTGACATCCTTAATTTCTAAAAGCCAGCTGCTTCCAAAAACAGCTACAAACAAAGAGGCCAGACTCTAATCTCGGTTATGTCAGTTTATCTCTGCAGTTACTCCCAATTTACACCAGGTAAGCAGAGATCAGAATCTAGTTGCATCTCGCTTTGCCTTGGCCATAAATAAGCCCATTAGGGTTTGTCCCGATGATGTAATGCTTTAATGCAATACCCCACATCTATTTGTGCCGGTGGAGTTGCTGTGGGGGCAGACAGGGCTAGGATTAGCTATTTCCCATGTTTCTCACACAGGGCAAATTAAAGTTTTATTCCCAGCAACTGTCCCCATGTTCTTAACTCTCTGCTCCAGACAGCTGCTTGACTGTTGTTCCATACGTGGCGTTAGGGGCAAACAACAGTGATACATCCTGCCCATTGAGTCTGGAAAATCCCAGAATGAGACAGCCTGGACAATGATCATGCTCTTTAGTGTGATATGCTTTTAACTCTAAAGCCCTAGGATTTCGAGGGCAGGAGGAGTTTGTCACTCTTGGCTAGGCAGCCTCCAGAGGGATGGCTTTTCAGACAGAAACATCTTAAAGGCAGTTGCTACAAATCTGGACTGCAACTAGCAACACAGGAATTTGACCTAATTAAGGCCTCTGTATGATCAAAACATTAAACAATCATTCAACGATCTGCTGCTAAAGGTATAAATACCTAAACGCATGAGGAAATAGGCTGCAGTAAAGGAAAAAACAGGTTGCAGTAGAAGAAATTTTGGTGCTTGCTATTAAGATATGCTGAATGCTTCTACGAAAAGTCAGCTACCTTCAGTTACTGCCTATCTCTACAGGAGGAGAAAGCCATACCCCTGGGTAGTATCTACATAATACCTATATGTAGAGGTCCTTGATTTACATCCAGAATAAGAACACAAAATACTGCTGTTTCCCATCATACGTTTATAAATCTGATAGTAGTACTTACTGAATTTTGATCTTGAGCTCCTGGGGTGCTGCAAACCAGTGTGAATCTCAGCTCTCATATTAAAAAAGAGTAGTATTCTGCCCCTCAGTTGCAGAGAAATGCTTGAAAACATATACAAAGTGAAGGCTACTGGTGCAAAGAGTAAAAAAGAAATAAGAACTTAAAATTAGAGCCGAGTCGGGTTTGGGAGAGGTCCTCAGAAACTGGAAGCAGTGCCCATGCAACCTTTGTCAATCTCTCACTTGCACCCAGAGTGTTGCTAGTGCAAACCACCCCACCAGAAGATGCTGCCGCGGGTGTTGTGGCACAACAGTCGTTTGCCACCCCATGCTAATTTGGGGAGATATCTGAAATTCGAGTGCAAGCACTGAGAGACCCAGAAGCATTTTACAGGCTGCAGCCCTCACTGGGTTTGCATCAACACTCACAGTTTTCAATGAATCAACAAAGAGTGGCTTTGCTAGAGAAGCCAGAACAAACTGCTGCAAAGACCCTGGGCACAACTTCTGCAATGGTTACAGAGAAGGAACAAAACAACCCTTCCTAGCCCGGCCCCTGTGGGCAGACCATACAAGAGCAATAAAACAGGCATCCTATTGGGATGCTTCCATCCCAGTGTCTTGCCTGCAGGCCAGGGCCCTGTGTTCTGCTACCGCTACGGCTGGTCCCCTGCCAGCTGCAGGGAGGGCCCATCTCCCTTTCAGGGTCCTCCGCTCCCACGTCTGCAGCTCGCTGCTCTCCAGCCTTCCTGCACAGCCAGCTCCCAAGCTGCTGCCTCTGCACTGCCGCTCCTGCTCTCCTGCAGTTTCCCATTGACTGGGGCCCCTTCTGCCTGGAGGTAGTTCGGAACTGGTCAGTAGGAGCAACCACCTCATCCAAACCAAACATCTCCAAGAAAACGCATCTGAGTCAAGAAAGCCTGACCTCAGAAATGGCGTGAGTGTCCTATGCCACGTGCTGGCAAATTTCTCCCTCATTTTCTGCCCCAACAGAAAGTCAGCTACTTCCATAGAGAAGCAGAGCAACTCGGAGCAGGAAGGCTGTGAGAGAGATTCAGCTCTGGGCTGCGGAAGTATTCCCACTGAATGTGGGAGAAGCAGTGTCACAGCTTCGCTCTAAATCTGGCCAAACGGCAACTCAAACCCAGTCCCCACAGCCCAAATTAGGCACTTTCACCAGCCCCGCATTCAATGGCAGGTCTCTGATTTTTCACCCATCATCACCTCTTTTCTTTACAGGTTGGACCTCCTGCACAAATCCTGGATGAGTCCTGGTGAATTCTGCAGACCACCGGCCTCTTCCCTTGTACTCATCCTTCATTAAAGCAAGAAATGCACCTTACAAAAGCGTAAAGGCTTCAAATAATTATAAAACATACCCCAAATATGTAAATACTAATACGCCCATACATACCAATACAGCAGGTACATTCCCTGTGCCTTGAAAGAGGCACTGCACAAGATTAAGTGGTTATTTTTGTGGCATGTCAGTATTTCTCAGCCACGTTCCTGCTCGTGAGTGAGGGTGTGACTGTCCAGCTTTATGAATGAATAATGTCAGCATTTGACTGATTCATTTGACTGCCGAAGCCAATGTCATTTGTTAAATGTGAAAATATGTGCCAAAATTAAATGCCAATCCTTTCTTGTCATCTCCCAGCAATTAGAGCTGGCCTTCATATGAACGTCAGCTGGTTTGTAACGCCATGTAAGTGGAATGTTAAGGATGTAACATTTTTAGCTATCCGAGCTCTTGGGTGAAACTCATGACTATTTTTTGGGCATGCAATGTGATTTAGAAGTAGATATCCCTTGCATTACTAAGAGTGTGTCAGAAAGACACCATCATAATTCTACATTAACTGATTTCAGCAATCAAAATGAGGTCCCTCACACAATTCTACAAAAGAGCTTTACACACTGCATAATTCAGTAGTCTTGCAAACCCATAGGGGATGCAATTTTATGGCGCTGATGAATCAACATGGAAGCTTTGGCACTAGCAGTGTTCTTCCAACACACGGAGTAGTACCTTTCTCCACGTGGAGACCTGTGGCGGGACTGCATACAGATCAAGGTGCTGCTCAACATGAGCTCAAGAGCAGAATCAGGTCCTTCAAGTAACATTAGAATTGGCATGTTAAATTCAGAAATCCGTGTGTTAAGAAAAGAGTTTGAAGAATTGTTGTCCTATGATACCACGTTACAGATGTTTGCGATGCAGAGCTCAATTTTCTTCCTATTTTCACTGTGCTAAGAATAACTCCTATTCCAAGGTCTATGTTCCTTTGAAAACTTTAAAATTTGCAATGTAAAGGCAAACTGGTTACACGCATCAATCACTACTTTGAGTATTTTTCTCAAATCCATTAAAAAAACCTAATCCTCACAAGCGACCATTTCTGACCCTGACGTAAATTCCCTCCCAAAGGAAAGATGACCTTAATTCCAAGTAGATAGAGTATTATTTTCCATAGTAATTGATGCCTAACTAAAATCCAGTCATCAAGAAAATGTTTAACCCGATTTTCTTCATGCATTGTGTGTTTCTTGTGTTCAATTCAAATGCATTACCACAAAGAACATATATCTAAATGTAGTTCAGAAATGTTTCATTCACAGGCCATTACTCCCATTCTTCCTGCTCTTCTGTCATATAAGCATAAACTTTCTGCCACGTTGTGTGACAGTAAGGCAGCTGTGTGCAACAGTTCTTATGGAAATTTTATCTGCAACTGCACAAAAAAAAATTAAATACTTCTCAGACTCATAACAACTCCTCCCGAGAACATTGGGAAATGAAAAAAACTACTTGTACGTTACAGCCATATTTCCCTAGCCACCCCCAAGGAGCCTGGTGGTCTTCAAAGAGCTGAATCTGGGAAGGCAGCAGCAGGGGCAACACACAGAAGAGAAAATGGAAAGGAAAGCACATGCCACTATCACCCCTGGGTCAAGGCAGTCGCCCTCAAGCCAGCCCTCCTTGCATTGCTGCAGAGGTACCCAAACAACCTCCTCCCTCCTCAGTTCTGTCATACTCACCGTTTCATTTTTGTGCTCTAGGTCATCCAAGAAAGCCAGTCTCTTGATCGATGACCACAAAATGTCTAGGGACTCTAGCCTCCATCCCAGAACTGGGTGATGCAGAGCTCTGCTTCTGGTTAAATGCACAAAACTCACCCCAGCAGCCTTGAAGCTGAGGGTGCACTCAGTGGCTTTACACCAAGAGCTGCGAGCACCTCAGCTCTTCCCCCTAACAGCTCATCAGTAATGACAAGAGCTCCAGGGTCCACGTGAACTGGCCTCCACACTGTGTTTCTGTTCTTCGGCTCCACAATGTGGACACCCTCAGACACATCCATAATCTACAGGAATTTTCCAAACGTAACCTCTTTTCTCAGTGCCTTTTCCATTCCCTCTGCCACTCACCAGATGTAGACCACGTTACAAAGGAAAACCGCCGGGGTTCATCAGACATCATTCTCCATCCTTCCAAGGATCCATCATTCCTCCATCATTCTCCAGGTCATCCAAGGTGAACAAAAGCGCTTTATGCACTCACGAGCACAAATCTCCCCCTCTGAGGGAATGCTCTGTCTGCTTGGAGCATCTCAGGGAGCTCTGGATTGTTACCCTGAGTGGTTGCTGACGTGTTTCTGCAGTGACTGTCTCTCTCTCATCTTTCTCCTCCTCTCTCTGCCCAGATGTGCAGTTCTGGCTACTGAACTCATCCTCAGTGAAACCCAGCTCTGAGGTCTGAAAGAGGAATGCAGGACTGTGAAAACAGGTATAGGGAAGGAAAAGCGTTATGAGTCCAGGTTGTAGGACAGTGTCAGAGGGAAACTGAGTTTGGGAAGGGACCTCATAAGGTCATCTAGTACAATCTCCTGCCCAAAGACGGGTCAGCTGCTTTGAACATGAGATCAGACCCCGTTGTTCAGGGCTTTCTCTGATCAGGTCTTGAAAACTTCCATAGATGGAAATTGCACAATTCCCTCTGGGCAACCTGTTTCAACTCTTGAATGACCTCATGATGAAAAAGCTTTTCCCTATATCTAGTCAGAACCTCCCTTCTGTTAATTTACATTCATTGTCTCTTGTCCTGACAAGCACCACTGTGAAGAGCCTGGTTCCAACTTCTTGATAGCCAAAGCCTTCTCTTCTCAAGGCTGAACAAGCCCCATTCCCTCCGCATCTCTGCACAGGGTACGTGCTCCAGCCTCCTCTTGGTGTCCCTCTGCTGAACTCTCTTCACTTTGTCAATGTCTAACTTCTACTGGGGGTCCAAGTACTGAGTGCTGTATGCTTGTTATGCTCTAAAATGCTGAGTTGAGGGAGATAATCACTTCCCTCAATATGCTGGCTATTCTTCTGCCAATACCGCCCAGGATACTGTCAGTGTATTTTCTTGCCAGGGCACACTGCTGGCTCGTGTTCAGCTTGCTGTCTACCAAGACACCCAGGTCATTTTCAGCAGTTCTGCTCCCCGGCCAGCCACTTCCCAGCCTGTACCGCTACCAGGAGTTGTTCTTTCCCAGGTGCAAAATTTTGCATTTGTCCTTGTTGAATTTTGTAAGGTCTCTTTTGTCCCGTTCCTCCAGCCTGCCTACGTCTCTCTGAATGGCAGCCCTACCCTACAGCGTATTTACTGATGCCTGCAATATGATGATGTCTTCAAACCTTTAAGCATCCCACCATCCCCTCTGAGTCATTGATAAAGATGTTAAACAGAACCTATTGTAGACACCTACAGAGAGTCTGTTTTGCACCTTCAGGTAGAATAACACCCATTAGCCACTACCCTTTGAGCTCTATCATCCAGCCAGCTTTTTACCCATCCAGATCATAACAACCTAACTTGAATACAAGAACACTGTAGGAGACAGTGTCAAAAGCCTTGCTAAAGTGGAGGTAGATGATATACACTGCTTTTCTCTCCCCCACAAACCTAGTCATTTTATAATAGAAGGTAGTCAGCTTGGCTAAGCCCAGCTCACCTTTAGTAAATCCATGTTACAAACAGCTTCTTCCCCTTCATGTGCCCAGAAAAGTGTTCCAAAAAGCTATTTCAAGAAAAGACAGGACAGAGCACATGATATATCCTGTTCCTGTGCAGATAAAAGATGATCAGAGGAGCAGTGTTAAGGGCAGAGGCGATGCTGCCTCCTTACCCTTTGCTTCTAGTCTTGTCAGCTCAGTAGTGAGGCTCAGGGCTTGCCAAAGTGGCCTGTCCAACTTGACTCTGTATGTTGAATAAAGGCGCTGAGAAGGCTCCAGGTGACACAAAAATCAAATTAAAGACGTATGCACATATTTCAGACACATTACCATGTCCCATCAGTCTCTGTAGTGGGCACTGAGCCCCACCTGAGGCTTTTAAAGCCCTGCCTGGCACTATCCCTACTGTCCTCTCCTTCCTGAAGGCCACAATCTCCCATGACAGCTAGATTTAGCAGAAATAACAAAACCAGTGTGCAGTACCTGGATGCTGATGAACTATGCCAGAACTTCCATAGGAAATAACCCTGCTGTACACAGAGCTAAATGTTCACATCATCTGTATGTGCAGTTGTTCTCTCACTGGTGATCGTTTTGCTTCTGCCCCTGCATTACCTCATAAACTGGAGAGCAGAAGAGGTCAGATAGGAAATACAGCTGAAGTTTACTTAACTAAAATGCCTGTGGATGATCCGTGTATGAAGAGCACATCCAAAATTTTATAGTGGGGAGGGGAAAAGTGCTCAAGAAGAGTTTTGAATGAATCCATATGTTTTGTAAAACTGTGTATTTTTATGGATGAACCCATTTTATTCACAGTTTGACAAGAAACATTCAAATATTTATGCTGATCACAGAACAAAACCTGCTTAGATTTCTGATAAGACATTGAGAAAATCAGATTTATTTTGAAATCAGCCAAAATGTTTATTTGTGTCGTTTTGTAACATTTCTCAGTATTGCTACTTGATAATCAGTTGAGCAAGTTTTCAATAGAGTTCAAAGGGAGCCCCCACCTGCCTCACACCGCTTTCGATTCTCCACCTCATGCCATTGCCCTCCAAACCAGCACTTCAGAGTTGAATGGCTCTCTTGGCAGATTGCTGGGAGCCTTCTCTTCTTCGGATCTCTAAGTGTGCAGCAGCCAACTGGCCTGCAAGTAGCAGCAGAAAATAGTTAAGTTAAAGAAAGCGCCAAAAAGTTTGGACGCCTATCTGAATGCTAGCTGCTTCCATTAGTAATAATCCATTGTTCAGTGAGAGAGCTAGTGCTAATGACCCCTGTTCAGGAAAGCATTTAAACAGAGGCTTAACTCTGTCCCTATTCAGGCTGGCACTTATGTCTCAGTTTAAGTGCTGTGCTGAATAGACTTTTTTTCCCTGAATCAAGGCCAATTTCAGTTCATCATCCCTGAGGAACAGATGCATTCTTCCCCCCTTTCTAACAAATGTGGAAAAACATGGAAGAGGGAACAGTCTAGGATAAAAAGAGGAATCTCCTGTCTTCCTGTCGGCACACCTACCCTGTGCTCCCCCAATGCTCAGTGGTACTCACTTGGGGCTTCTCATGGATGGATGGTGAAGGTCACTGCAATCCTCCACCACATGAAGCAAGAGGACGTTTCACATCAGATTGGGCTAATGAGAGCACCTCCTCCTAAATCCATCTTTGCATTGCTAGGAAGCAGCAACTCTTTTTTGCAAAATGCTGTAAGATTCAGGGGAGAAAGAGCTACAAAGTGCAAAATATTATTAGTCTTTATTTGATGAGTCATGGCCGATTACCCGACATTGGTACAGTGGTAAGAACGTGTCTCATCTCCTAAGGCTCAGCTCTGGCCCTGTGAATAGGGGACGGGAGGGGATGCAGCAACTGCACTATGTTAGGGGGGAAGTTTATGACTGCACATTGAGAAAGTCTAATGAAGGATACTCTAAAAGGTACAAAGGGCTGTTAAACAGCAAGTTCCTACATCTGTCTTGCACAGGCCCCCTTTAAAAACTCCAGGAGTGGGTTTTTTTCAGCAGCATATTTGCAGGCGGCCACAATTACCCCAACCACTACCTTTCTCTGCTAGGTAACACATGGGGCTCCCATCCCATGAGACATCTCTCCCCACAGATCCAGAGAAACAGAGCTACCTGAACCCCTGGCAGGGCTGTCTGAGGCACCTGGGCATTAAGCATGAGAATAGGCATATATCTGTATGAGTTCAGCCCAAGAAAAGAAAAGTGACTTTGAGACTTTTGTCTTTGTGGAGGAGCTGGTGATGCTAGCACAATATATACTGCAACGTGCAGAGTTAACTGGACTGTACTGGCAAATTAAATATTGTTTATGTTCAGCACAGGCAGGGGAGGAAGGAAACAAGATGATTAATTAAAAGTTTTCTAAGTGGTAAACATGATGACTGGAATGCATGGAGCAGCTCTCAGTCCCACTGGAAAAATGCTATACTGGTGCCTTTAGCCCCGGTACAAATCAAAAGCATCCCTGTCACTAAGATGCTAAAATCAAGTTAAAAGGAAGGTGGACATTTTCCATTCATTTCATTGAGCTCATCATTTAACATGGGAAGGGAGAAGGGAAATATGAGGAAGGTACCTCTAAGGTCACTAGAAGGGATGTGCTAGAAGAGCTTTGGAATCTGCTGCAGGGAGCCTGGAAAAGTGAAACCCACATTGAATGCTAACATTGGGCTATGACAAAGTTTTCATCGCATTCAACGTATTTCACAAGGTTCAGCTATGTAAATACATGGGCTGCTTTTTCCATCAATACCGGGTGCAGATTGCAAAGCCTAGGGAATTTCTAGTTGCATTTTCTCATATATGATCTGGTAGCCTACCTTTCTCTCTCCTATTATAAACAAATTATTACAAATAGGCAGTGAATAGACCTTTATTTTTT
Source organism: Anhinga rufa (assembly GCA_013400875.1). Taxonomy (NCBI): domain Eukaryota; kingdom Metazoa; phylum Chordata; class Aves; order Suliformes; family Anhingidae; genus Anhinga; species Anhinga rufa. Next base: position 17,891 of record VZTV01010980.1, read on the forward strand.
TTCTTGCATTACTTTAAAAAAAATGAATTGTTATCAGATTTAATGATATGATAAGCTTTAAAGTTCCCCTGGGAAGCTACCACAGCCATACTGATTTACATAAGCATTTTCCTACACATAATACAGCATGCAAGCTCTCTGATCTCATTATTCATTAGAAAATTAATGATATCTCTCAAATGTGAAAGCAGACCAGTTCTGCAGAGAGTGCTGGAAATTGGCTAGTTCTCGACGCGGTAGTCATTTTCAATTTACTGGCTTGAAAAAAAGATGCTTTTAAGCAAATAAAAGGGTGCTGACATCAAACAGATACTTGTCTTGCTGCCAGGGAACGAGATGCCTTTTAAGGCAGGAAGGTGGGACTTGAGTGATGTGAATAGGAAGAAAAGAAAACAAGCCAGTCAGAGTTAAGCAGCTCTGCCCCATTCATGAAAAATGTCTAGGCTCATTTCCTCATTGCCAGAGGTCTTTTTTGCTTAAATTCAAAAGCCCTTACTCTGTTCTTGCCAATAATAAATAGCAGCCTGTTGTTAGAAAAAGTGCAAACTATGGAGGGTTTTTTAAGTGCTTTTCCCCAAGCTACACAAATTGTGGCATCCCACAGATCAAGAGACAATGTTAATAAACCCCTCAAAACTTTGCTGATAACTATATCCTGAAATTGAGACTGTCTGAGATTGTTGCAGAATGAACTATGGCATATTCCCTCACGGGTAGCCAACACCGGTAATGAAGGATGGCATGAATTGGCATATGACTGACCAGATGAAGATCTGATTTTTATCCTGGCTCTATTTAGATTATAGGACCAGCAGTTATCAAAGGCTAAATCCGCTATGCAAGTCTACTAGTTTTGGATATGACTAACAAACAAGATGATTGTTTCTGTCGCTGTAGTAACACAACTGTCGGGGCACTGGGAAGGGGAGCTCTTGCTGCACAGCGTCTCAAAGCGGAACACCTTTGTGTCCATCTCTTATAGTAAAATGGATGAAACATGTGCCTGCTGCTTGTTGAAGTAGATACAGTCTGTCTTTGTGAGATTTGATTGCTGCTTTTTAATGCAATTCATAGCTCAGATAGCAACAGAAATTGTTCTGGGGTGTGGTAGAAAAGGGATATTAGACATGCACTGCAACATCCTGTTTTGGAACTGGTTTAATACAAGGCTCACAGGCTCAGCATTACAAAATTCTGCACTCAATCTGTCACTTGCCAAATTTTTTGCACATTACTTTTGTTTTTTCTTTCCTGTGATCGGTAGCGACATAAAAGGAAACATCTGGTTCTGCAGTGTCCAAATTAGGGGATACCATAGGAAAAACACACCAAAGTGACATCTGATTTGAAAAAACCAGGCAGCATGAGAATTTGTGCAATTTGCAAACTCTTCCAGCAGGGAACCAGAAATCTACCACTGCAATGGGAATTCCACCAGGTTTCTACCAGTGCAGAAAGAGAACTACTGTTGTACTGATGTTTTGACCACATCTTCAACCTTTATGATATCCAACAAATACAGGATGCAAAATAATTAAACAAACTAAAAATCATCTAGTTATAGCTCTCACCTGAGTGTCAGCTGTGGTTTGGAGGATAAGTCTTGCACGTATTTTCTGAGTTAAGTCCTCTGAGGGACGCAATGGTTCTATCAGAGAACATTGATATGGAGGTCTAATGAGTATATATGTTCAGGGTTTAGATTAAAATCTCTGACGGGTCTTTATTAATAATAGGATCTATTGGACTAAAATATCGAGACACGTTTGGGGAGAGGAAGAGAGATTTCCAGTCTGGAAAGAAAGGAAAATCTTACTTGGTCTTACTTGATTCACCAGCTGTAGGACTCTCGCATATAGAGCCCCTCAAATCCGCACCAGAAACTATCGTACATGAAAGAAAATTCTCTTAGCCACAAGATAAATCTGTGCAGCCCCAAATCTTGCAGCCAAGAACAATGTGGTCAACATGTACAAATACCTGGAGAGGGTTTATGGTCTGGAAAAGCAAAGGAAGTGTCCCACTCAAAGCAGCAGCTTGCCCAAGCGCACTCACTGTCCTGTCTCAACTGTTGGATACCAGGACAGAACAATTTAAAGATACTTTACAAGCAAGGTTGTGAAGCCCTTATACTACCCATGGCATGAAAGGGTCCCCGCCCCAAAGAGCTTACAGCTGCAGTACAGACATAGACAGACGACATGACTTCCCTCAGGCGGCTGGAGACGAAGTTGGAAACGGCATGAAGGTCAATCTGCTTTAACCCAACAGCCCACTGACCTGCACAGCCTTTGGATTACTGTGATTATTGCTGTTGCATGAGTATCTAGGAGGCCCAAGGACAATGATACTGTTGTGCTAGCCTCTGTGCAGTCACACAACAAAAAGATGGTCCTTTTCTTGCTAAAGCACTAGACACAGCAACTAGAAAGACAGGGGAGCACAGGAAAGCAATGAGAAAAGTACTTTTACAAATATTTTCCCTTGAGCTGCAGTTCAACAAATACATCAGGCTGACATAAGACAGCACTGAAAGTAACACATCTGATCTCCTGCACCACTCCTCCCTTCTGCCAGCATGGGTCTTTCTGCAGTCTGGGGAGCTGAAAGAGGTGAAAAATAACATTCTTTTTCTTTAATGGGTTGGTTTTTTGGCCGGATCTGCTCAGCGCAAGGACACAGAAAAGGAGTAGCCAGCAGCCATAGAGCAAGAGTGGGACTGTTTCTTTAAGCAGCAGTACTAGCTGTTTTTAAATGTCTGTTGAACCAAACACTGCCTGGGCAACTATTGGTCCAATAGTGAGACCAGTTAAACGATGAGGGTGCCTCCAGGATGGATGCTTCCAGGACTAGTGATATTAAGACCTTCCTCTAGAAATCTCAGTAAATCTGAAAGAAGCGTGCACTATCTAGCCGTTTAGTCATTAGTTGTGCCTTCTGTGATGGCAGGAGCCATGCATAATGATATCCCCAAAGGGAGGGAAGATTAAGGAGCAAAACTCCCTTTAAAAAGTTCAAAATACCAACCAAGTATGGCATGTATAAAATCAATAGGACATGTTTTATCTCACCGGGAAGATGGGAGTCATGAGTTTTGAAAGACTGTTGTGGACATTGAACACCACTCACCATAGAAGAACTGTGAAGTATTATAATGGTCCTGAAAATGTGAACAGCAAAAAAAAAAACTATGCAACCTCCAAAGGATTTGCAAAGAAAGATGCACAAAAAGGACCATGGGATGATAGAAGGGCATGAGGGGAGTGGGAGGAGGATCCATTCTGCTTTTGAGCTGAGTGACCACAAGAGCGGGTGAACAGCAGTCTTAGATGAGCGGGTGAAGGTGGAGAAAAGATTCACAAGTGAACTGAGTAGGGTACAGAAAAGGTGCAGCTAGCTTGAGAGAGATCCACTTGTGTCCAGCAGACCTAAAGCTTCACTGTGAACAATAACCTTTAAGATATGAGATGATGAGATGACCATAGATGGATGACCTGTAGATTTCTACAGCTGAGGAAAGCCTCAGTGAGAACTCACTCTGAAGCCCAATGAAAATGGGTCACTCCAGTCTGGGGAAAATCCTAGAGGACAACTAGGGCTATGAACTGAGGCCAGGGATGTTCTGAAATTGTCATCTTCTTTTCTTCTAGCAGTTACAAAATGCTCCAAAGCTCTAATCAAATCCCAGATATGGGGGTTTCCTACAATGGGCTTTGCTCTGTTTTTTGTAGATTTGCTTGGTGCTGGTAGTTAATGCAGGAGGATCTGGTAAACCCAAAGTACTTCTAATTAGTACCAACCTAATTTCCCAAAGATACATCTAGTAAACATGAGCAAACCTTTGGGTGACTACAGTCCAAGGCGAGATGGAAAATTGAGGACAGGGGGTGCAGATTTCTCACCAAACTACCACCATCACTCTGAGGGTTGATATTGCCTCCTGCTATCTCTTGTAGAGGCATTTTCTTATGGAAGTGTGTAAGCTCTTGTCTCTTTGGCAGCAAGAAAGCCATGGAGAGACACTGACACAGGACAAGTGCACAGTGGCATACTTCTAGTTCAGTGCCCAAGTTTGGAGTCTGGATGGTAATGTACTGCCGTGGACTACATTTTTAAGATGGGTGCCTAAATCAACATTTCTGCTTCTAAAAGCAGGTACTTAAGAATCTAAAAATAGGTCTGCATAATTATCCTTTGGAAAGCAGTTTTTAAACTGTGCAGCTGACACTTGGGAATTCCAAGTGGCTGATCAAACTGAATAGAAAACTGTAGCTATAAAGTGAATGAGCGACCAGACTATATTGAAAAGCCTAGCTTATTATGACGAGAAAAGCCAGTAGCACTTTTCCCATGATCACCCTTCAGCACTCTGATTTCTACAGTACAAAGTCCAAAGAAGACAAGAATTTAGCCCAGTATCCCACATCTGGATATTACCCTGTTCTGTAGTTTGCTTTGTGTTTTTGTCACACTTAAATTTTATTTCAGTGGGATGTTCTCTTTAATTTGAAAGCGTATGAGGCAGCTTGTGTATTCAGGAAGCTATTAACCACAAACCTCTGATTCCGGGGGAAGAGAGGGGAGGGCAAAATTACTGGAAATTGAGAATTAGAAAAAAATGGTGTGGGTATTAGCTGAAGAAAACAGAAGGTGTTGCTAAATGAATGACACTGAATAGGAGAAAACTCTGGATGTGAAAGTCTATTTTCAGATGCGTCTCACAAAATTTCTCTCTCTCTCAGCAGTCATACCTGTGATATGCACCTGGTACCAGCAAAGTAAGTGCCAAACAAAGATCAGAATTTGAATGGTAGCACTAAAACTGTAGAGTTACTTCCAAAAATAATAAAAATCTAACATCAGGTTTAGTATTGCTATTCCTGGTGTTACCACTGCTTTAAGAAGCTTCTTGCCTTTAGTCTTGATCTGGATTCGTCACATACACATGATCTAGCACAAAGCTAAACAGCAACAACACACAGTACCTGATGTGGCATAAACCCTGCTGGCGCAGGTTTAACCTCTGAACAACTTCTAATGCACTTACACCAGCAAGGGGAGGTGACACAACGCTTATCTTGGTGTCCCGTGGAGGTGGCATTTGTGATCTGATCACAGAATCACGGAATTGCAGAATGGTGGGGTCTGGCAGGGCCCTCCGGAGCTGCCCCCGTCCAGCCCCTGCGTGAGCAGCACCCCCAGAGCAGGGGCACAGGACCGCGTCCAGGCGGGGTGGGAATGCGTCCAGGGAAGGAGACTCCACAGCCTCTCTGGGCAGCCTGGGCCGCTGCTCTGGCACCCGCACAGCAAAGGGGTTTTGCCTCAGGTTTCAGTGGAACTTCCCGTGTTCCAGCTTGTGCCCATTGCCCCTTGTCCTGTCGTCGGGCACCGCTGAGAAGAGCCCAGTCCCACCCTCCTGACACCCGCCCTTCAGACACTGATAAGCACTGAGGAGATCCCCCTCAGCCTTCTCTTCTCCAGGCTGAACAAGCCCAGGTCTCTCAGCCTTTCCTCACCAGGGAGATGCTCCATCCCCTGAGCATCCCTGTGGCTCTGCGCTGGCCTTGCTCCAGCAGCTCCCTGTCCTTCTGGCACTGGGGGGCCCAGCACTGGACACAGCACCCCAGCTGCGGCCTCCCCAGGGCAGAGCAGAGGGGCAGGATGGCCTCCCTCGCCCTGCTGCCCACACTCCTGTCCATGCAGCCCAGGACACCGCTGCCCTTCTTGGCCCCGAGGGCCCAGCGCTGGCTCAGGGGCACTGGCTGCCCACCAGCACTGCCAGGGCCTTCTCAGCAGAGCCGCTTCCCAGCAGGGCAGCCCCAGCCTGTGCTGGTGCCGGGGGCTGTTCCTCCCCAGGGGCAGCACCTTGCCCTTGCTCCTGGTGAATCCCATGAGGTTCCCCTCGGCCCAGCTCTCTGGTTCCAAGTTCTTAAGCTAGGTTCATTGTAGTTGCAAGCTACATCCAGAGACGTATAGTTTCAGATGAGCTGAATGATGGAGATGATTTCTTCTTTCAGAACAAGGACGTCTAAGAGAGATTAGAACACTAAAACCTTCTAGGAATCCAGGTTTCCCTCCATTGACTCCAAGAGGAGTCTACACGGCTAGCTCAGATGGAGATGCCTAGAGACAGGCAAGACAACTGCCTTTAGCTGGCTATACCTTAGGTGTCTGGTCTCACCTGGACATTTAACAGTAGCTGAGCTGAATCCTGGCTTGAATTTCCAGAGAAATACGGAATAGTATAAGACTTATTTTGCAAATTGTATACACTTCTCTTTCCTTGGCTTCTGGAAGGTTTCTCCATTACGTGCTGTGACTCTAGTGGTACCAGGTAGCTTGGGATAGAGATATTCCAGGGAGGCACAAAATATCTGATACAATGGCCCGTCTGCTGCAGATCCTGGAATAATAAGAGTGTAAACTAGATCTGAAGCTCATCTTATGGGACAGAGAAGGCAAAGAAAATTTATAGTCTTCTCCACTGACCTGTGCAGGAGGTGATCTGTAAAGGGTGCCTCACAGTTTTCTTCTCCTTGCAACTCAAGAACCATCCAATGTTTTTATTCCAGTAGACATGCTAACGTTCATTCATATAATACTAAATGAACATGTGATATATTTAGATCCTTGTCCTATTACATTTAAAAAATACTTTTTACATTTCATTATGAAAGTTTCTGTTGCATAGGCAGATAAAGTTCACCACGACTGGTCAGTTAAACATAGGTGTATATGCACAAGCATGCAGCAATGGGAGAATGCTAAGCACAATGCAAGGTGGTAGATGTCCTGTGATGATATTTTTATCTTTCTCATAGGCAGAAGGCTGAAAGGGATGTTCCAGCAATGAGTCACCTCCTATTCAGCTTGCTCAGGTGCTGGCTTTAGTGGCAAAAATAGCAGTATCAGCTTTTTGGAGAAGATTTTATTTTAGATCCTCACACCTTGAAGCTAAAGGCAAGTTCTAAACTCCTGCAACACTTCTTACTTACTATGCATCCTCTTGGAGGGTTTTTACAGCTTCTTATTGCTGCGGCAAGATTTGAATTGCTTGAGTGATAGGAAGCGAATTGTCGTGGGCCATTTCAGCATGTGTACTATGATCTGAGAGGCTTTAACTTCATTTGGGGTGTCTGAGTCAAAGCAGGAAGAGATTATAGTGACATTAAAAGGACAGATGCAGTCATCAGATACGCCAGTGGGGAAAGTAGTATAGTGAACGTGGTGACCAAGGATTAGTGCCCAGAAGTGAAAGAGGGTGAACCAAATTCTTCTACCTGGCGGTAGAAACCATGCTCCACATAATGCAGGAAGGGGGAAGAAAAAGAGTGCACCAGGTAGTCCCTGGTTCTAGAGACAGCAAATTGCCAGCTCAGCCCTGGGAAAAGAAAAAGTAGCTGCAGAATCGTCGTGCTGTACTAGCCAGTCAGTCTCCTGCTGAAACCACCGGTGTATCAGCACGTACAAATGGCTACCTCGAGTTTTGCAGATCCCACGCCACTGTTCAGACCCTTTAAGTCTTATGCTTTGTATTGGTGAGTGCTGTTAACACCAAAACTTTTTCTCAGTTCTCCCAAGACTGCCTTCCTACAGCCTGCAAGATATCTGTACAAAAGCCAGAAACAAAGGCCTAGCTTCTGAGCAGAGCTAGCAAAAATTTTCCAACAGAATATTTTTATCTCAGAAGGTGTCATTTCATCAAAACTTAGTCTTTCCACTGGAACTTGTTAGTTTTGACAATGTTGTTATGCCAAAACCCACACAACATTAAAAAGAGTGTTTTAGTAAGATCGAACCCCTTCTGTATTGGAACAAATGCTATTTTTTTCCTTTTAAGAAGAGTTTTATTTTTGTAATTTAAAGAAATCAAAACCAGAAGTGAATGCTTACATTTGACCCCTTAAAGTTTGAATAACTCCAAAATATATTTTTACTGTTATTCTGTTTCACAAGATTATATTTTTGTTCGATAGCAGGGAGACAAATCGAATACCTGGTGCAAATTTGGCATGTCCCCCATGACAAGGTTATGGAGTCTAATCAGCAGTTCTTCTAAGACAATATGGAAAGCCAGAACAACGCAGGTCTCCCTCTTTTCTCTTCACGTGCTGTTCCTCACGGATTTTGAGAACGAGTTCTTTTAGGAGAGGCTCAGAGAAGATGTTGGGAGGCCAGAAATCTTGGAAAACCCTCGGAGCTGACAATCAGTGCAGAAGTGCGTGAGCTCTGTGCCTAGAGGATTTCATGGCACCAAACTTCCAAATATTCTCATGGAAAAGGCCACTCACTGGGGTGGAATTGAGCTCTTTGCAAAGGGTCCACCTGAGAGCTGCACAAATCTCTTCTACCAGGCCTTTTGGGACCTCGTCATGATGTCATTTCATACTTCAGAAACGGCCCTTTCTTTGAGAACCCTTGCTGTTTGAAGGGGACTACTTACTCCACCTGAGTTCCTCTTTTCCTTGAATGTCAGGAGTCTCCGCAGCTGCAAGTCTGTTAAACAGTACCCCGCATCAGCAGACCTCTGCGCCCAAGCAGAGCGCTGATCATGAGCAAGGAAGACATCGACAGAGCACGCCCGGGTGCTGGCCCTTCACCAAAAATGAATTCCGCCCTGAAGTACACAATGACAAAATGCACTGCCTTTCCAAAGGGCCGTCTACAAAGCGCTATACCAGGCAATATGGAGATAATCAAACCCGCCTGCAAGGCTGGTAGGGTATCCAAAGCAGTCTACCTGCCTTAGTGCTCAGCCTTGGCTAACACAACCCTCAGAGCAAAGAAATTCAGTCCTCTGGGCAGAGCTGCTAAAACTGAAGCAGAGGGTAAAGCTACCCTGATTGGAGCCTTAGGGTCTATGCCAGGCCTGACACCTATGCTAACTTATTTAAGTGGGATACATCTGCACGGCACTGTATCCCATGATGTTAGCCTTTCCAGAACTCGTATGTCAGCATGAAGGGCACCATCACCACCCATGCACCTTGGCACAAACAGCTGAGAAGCAAAAGCAGATTGTGTCACGTGGAATATGGGTGACTGCATTGCACTTCTTTTGACTTCTTTACAGCTACACCTACTAATTATGCCCTTTTTGGGAAAGCTATTACCAACCCCATGGCAAACATGCACTGTATAATGTGCTTAGTGCTCTTGTAAAACTGGTTTTTGTGCTCAATTTAGCAGAGATGAGTTTATTGGTATGAGCTGCAGCAGCCATAAAACCTAGACACTTTTAGATAATGTCACTGGTGGCCACCATATAGTTAACACTAATTGGGTTCCTAAATACCAGGGGGACAAATTCTTGTAACAGGATGTAATTAGTGGGGGTTAGACCATGCTCTAATTTGTTGCTTAGTGCTCCCATGAAATTGGTTCCTTGGGGCACATCAGAAATGAGAAGTAACTTGAAAAGATGTTTCCCAAACTTTTATTCCTGTGACTTGCTCCACTGAAGCCAATGAAAATACCCACAACAGTAGAAGAGTTGTGATATCAGTTTCTTCCTTTTGATTAAATTATACAGAGAGGAACGTTGGTGACAG
>VZTV01010983.1:0-15776 GCA_013400875.1 Anhinga rufa
GTCCAGCCCCCCTGCATGAGTAGTCAGTAACTTAACCTAAATTTCATAACTGTAGCTAAACAAGGTGAATATGCATAAAGTACTACTAAGCAGGAAATACTCCAATTGCAGGCAGACATATGATTAGAAATATTGTGCCCATTTAACAGAATATTTCAGTGAGAAACTAGTGGAAATTCTAAGTCTAGGATAAACCAGACAACGTATAATTTCTTTGCACCACATGAATATAATTCTATTCAATGCTTCCATTACGCTTATTATTATATTCACCTTTACAATATTTTTACATTTTTTAAATTCCAAGTCATACTATAGACTTTGATTCAAAGAAAAAAAAATGTCAGTAATACTATTAAATGCTTAATACTAAATCCATGCACAAAATCAGGAACGTAGCCTGCAGCCATAAGCTTTGCTTACAATACAGCAATGATTACCTATGCAAATATGTATCTTATGCGAATCTATTGCATATACAGAAAGCCCTTTTATGAACTATTAGAACAGTTAAAAGCATAACATTTCTTCATTAAAAGGTTAAAACCATGAAATCAAAAAGTTAAACTACCTTACAACAACAGTACCTATGCTCCACTCTCCCTGCTTCAATGGCACATGATTGTAGTCATGCTACGTTTGTAACATTAATTTTTCCTTGTTTTCATCCTCTGTAGTCACCTCTTTAGCATATTCTTAGTAAATGCAAAGACTGGCTGTAGCAAGCAGGCATATCAAAAATCAAGAGTTGAGGTCATAATACACAGGGTACAGAGAAAATATACAGAAAAATCAGAAGGCATAGAAAACTATAACTGAGGGTTAAATTACACCATCTGGATTTCCCTTGAGAAAAAAAAGAAACATATTCTTAATGAAAACTTTTTCAGATTACAGCCTTAAATTTAAAGTTACTACAGTGTACTTTCATTACACACACACATTTATACATAGTATTTTCAGAGTTTTAGTACATATAAGAAGACAGGACCACATTTAGATATGTTACCATATTTTTACAAGGAGTTGAAGCCCATGAAATGTGGCATGAAATGAAATACTCTTCCTAGAATTGTAAAATACCATGGACTGTCCTTTGACTTCCATTTCCCTCTATTGCTCATGAAAGGAATGTCCTTAAGATGCTCTTACGTTGTTACTTCTCCAGGCATATAGCCATTACAATGTATACAGGCTTTGAGGGAAAAAAGAAAAAAAGAAGATATTTGCAGGGCTAGGAGGGAAGGACTCCTTTAGTGACCCGGTGGGAAAACTGGCATGTCATTAATACTGTGGGAGAGAACACTGGAAATGCTGAGGAAGTGCCTGGTGGGACCGCATGGTTTACACACATCAGTATCTTCTGTGTCGCTGAAGGCTGATTCTGTTTGCAATCTACCTGAAAATATTCACCCCTAGGATTCCAACTCAATCTGCTTTTATCACCTCGGGAACAGGTAAACATGCTCCTGCTGCATTTTCTGTTCATTCACATTAATTTTTTTTAAGACCTGATTAAACATAAATACATCCTGACAACTCCAGGATACATGTAAACCCTTAAACAGAAAAAAAGAAAGCCAGAACAAACGTCAAGGGGGATTGCTCACTGCCTGCTCAGCAACGAGAGCGTTACAGCTGCCCACTCCTGCACCATCCGCCCAAACACATCCAGCAAAAACAAAATTATTGTTCCACAGTGCTCTGACTCAGACAAGGTACTTGGGGAATAGCCACTGAATTTAGCAGCAGAGTCTGTCTGTTTGGTACTTTACGCTGGACTGAGCATTAGTGAGTCACTGCTGCTGTAGCACAAACCAACTTGGAAGCAGCATAAAGAGCAAAGTAGAAGAAACCCCACCATAATGACCATGCAAGCAAAAATTGAAGCTGAAGGGTTATGTAAGGTTTTTCTATACATGAGGGCAAGACCTAAAACATCTTCGTGATCTTTTTGGTAACCTGCTGAGATCTGTAACAGGGAACACCACAGAAATACTTGAGGCAATACTCTTGAAGCATAACCACCAATGAATTTCAGGTTTGTTCATTACACGTAAAGAAATACGTACTTTTCCTTAGCAACGTCAGAGCTGGATGTACTGAAGATAATGGCGGAATCTAGAGGAAACACCATTGTCCCATCCTCATATGACCCACTGAACACTGTGCTGACCGCTCTGCTCCAGGGCGGGAACCCAGCTCCCTTCACTCTTTTTCATGCTGCCTGCCCTAGTAAGTCCACCACTGCACAGAAACATTTTCCCATGTACTAATTCAATACGGCACAAATCAACAACCTCCTGTCTTTGGTCTGGAGAGAATTTCAGAATTCATGGAGTCAGGAGAGTACGTTATGGATCCAGGTTCAAGTAAAAGTATGAATTCTGTTGTTCTGTTTTGTTCTAGTATTTAAAGGGAAAAAATCTATTTATTTCATCACTTATTTTAATACCACATGAAAAGTAGCAATATATGAACAATTAGATTTTCCATATTATACCTGTCATATTTGCACCGAACAAAATTTATTGCCTAGAGGCAGTTTTAATTACAATCAAGTGGTGGGTGATTGAAGTTTTAATAAGAAACAGTGAATTGAAACTACATTAAATCCCCAAACAATTCTATAAAAAAAGGAATCTTTGTCTCAGGGTGTACTGAACCTTAAGACTGGCAGAACTCTTGTTATTAAAAAATGAAGAACTTGAAAAAGGTTAATGGTGTCACTGTTAACTAAATATAGGCACGGTGTTAAAAACTCACATAATGCATTTCTTTCAGCTTGTACTGAATGAATTTGATGCTGGCCCGAAAATTAAAAAAACAAAGGAAAAACCAAACCAACCAACCATCCAAACAAACAAACAAAAAGCAAACAAACCAACCAAAACACCCAAAACCCCATTAGGAATTCAAACTCCTTTTTTATGGAAGGCACAGTCCATAAAAGAAGTGTTATACAAAAACTGTATTTTCTCGTAGCTAAACTAAACATCACCACACTTTTTCTGAACATGTTATATTCTGTACTCACCTATAACAGTAGCTTCTAAATGATTTCTGTTTATTTGTGAGACCACTTCCAAATCAATACTGATGTTTTTTAACTATTTTGAAAATTAATATTAAATAAGTGGATTTCTTTGTCAGTGACAATCCAGCGCAAACTGTTGAAACATACTTGTGGATTCACTCAGCTCCCTTGGGAGCTGGTGCTCTACATCTTCTACTAATGATGATTTTGTTTGACAAAGTTCATGTCTGTCAGCTTGGAAGAACAAACTGATTGCATTTGTGTTTGCAAAATATTAGCAGAATTTTGAAAATATGGCATGGAATGTACTAAAAACATCATTTAAAAAGGGCAAAAATAAAATAATATTTTAAAAAAACAGGGATTAAGAGCCTAGAACCAGATTAAGGAGAATGCAGCCAAAAATGCTAATTAGGAAAAAAACTTATTTACTAACATTGCTGGCATTAAAGGTTCTGAGCAGAGGCTTGCCTAGATAACTGTATGTCTGACTTTGGGGCATTAGCAGAAGTGTAAGAACAGCTGCTTACATTCCAAATACCAATCTACAGTGCTTAATTCAGAGGTGCCACGCCTAGTACATATTCTGACCAACCACCATATTTTTTTGAGATGTCTTGCAATGTAGAGAAGATGGTGATGATGCTGAAATTTGTACAAAGACCAATGGGAAAAGATTTTGAGTCTCCTTCCCTGGAGATATTCAAACCCCGCCTGGACGCGGTCCTGTGCCCCCTGCTCTAGGTGTGCCTGCTCACGCAGGGGGGTTGGACAAGGTGATCTCTCGAGGTCCCTTCCAACCCCTACCGTTCTGTGATTCTGTGTTCCGTGAAGATTTTACTCTCATCTAGTTGAGTGCTGCAAGAACTAAGATCCAAGCCCTCCTGTGTTATCCTGCCTCCTGGTTCCATGAATCCTCCATTCCTCACACAGTGGCTCAGCACTGGTAGGATGGAGGAATAACCAAGACATTTCCATTCAGTCTAGTTTGTAGTTAAGTGATCAGACCACTTGTTTGGGGGATGGGAGACAAACATAAACCTTAGTAAGCTGAAGATAAATTTGATGTCAGATCACTAATTTCCTAGACAGCCATCTGAGTTATGGAACCTTCTTCCAAACATACCAGAAAAGAAAAATGTACCAAAAAACCCCAAACAAAACAAACAAAAAAACCCCCAAACAAATTAAAAAAAAAAAAAAAACACAAAACAAACCCACAACATCTCTGTAGGTACTCATCCTAAGTAGAAGATTTCAGTCTCTGATCCCAAGGAAATTAAGTTGTCATCTTCCAACATTGACCCAAATGGCAATGCTCCAGACAGAGGATTTCAGTTGCACCTATGTAAGACATCCTGCACATAGCACGTATGTATCTGTCCTTTGGCTGTGCTCATCTCATGTCCATATGCCAAAGGTGGAATTTGGACCTAGGTGACCCCGTATTTCTGATTCCACCAGGACAGTCAGGTGTGTTAAAATCAGGCATACTTTGGACACTTTTCAGTCTTTGGAGCTAGTGCAGCGAGCATCTCCTTCCCTCTGAACACTAGGAACAGACATGTAAACATGTTTGTTGAGAGACCACTGGGGACCACTTCCACCTCCACGTGAGTTCATAAATCAAATTCAAATATATTCCCTTTAGGAATCTAGCTGACGAGCATCAATTTGTATCGCTAAGCAGCTGCATAAAGGGAGTGAAAAATGTTCCTGGACAGCTCCTGGACTTTGAAGAAACCATATCTTTATCACATGGACACAATATAAAATGTGTCATCACCTTGTTTCTTGAAGCTTCCCCATCAAAGGGAATCTTTTAATTCAGCAAAAGGATTAACATAAAAATAATGCGAAGTACCTCAGCCTCTATTGATTAATAAAGCTTTTTGCAGGTGAAGCTTATATTTTTTATCAGTAAATTTACAGTTGGATAACAGGAAGTTAGAAATTGCAATTTAGACTTTCAGGAAATAGCAAAAAACAGTTTATTACACTCTCTTCCTTCAGCATATCCTGCTTTCTGAGCTTTTCCACGGAGAAATTGCTGGGTTCCTGGGGAATTTTGCCTTTTGTACTAACACGTACATCAAAAGTCAATGTTGCAAAGAAAGCTGACAGGAGCTCTCTTAAAGTTTTAACATGGAAATTCCACTAGAAAGCCTGAAAGGTGTGATAAAGGCAGCAGGTGGACACCTTAAACTGGTAAGGGAGAAAAACCTACGAAAGAAAGATGACAGGTGAACACGCTGCCTGAATCTGCTTCATACTTTCCTGAAGACAGAAATTCAGTATTTCTTTTTAAATAGCTCTGCAGCAAGCTGTTTCCAAGGATTCAAGCCCTGCTCATCTGATTCCTTTAAAGCTTACTTGGAAGAGCTCCAGATTTACCTGCATTCTTTCCTGAGGGTCCCAATTAGCTGCATGCCTGAAATACTGGTATAAAGCATGCTACCAAAATGCTTGAGAAAAAACTCAAATATTCCAGGAAACAGTTTGTTACACTTCTGAACTCATACCGTTATCCAGTCCTACAGTGCATTTAAGGATACTGCAGCTATATGATTATGGCCATGCTGTAGATGGCTACCATAACACTCAGGAAAAAAAAGTCCTTTACAGGAAGAGAAAAAAAAATTAGGAAGACTGTTTGAAAGAAAAGACTGTTCAACTAATCACTGTTGAATGTTAATTTATCAAATTAAATGACCAGCAACCAACCCAAATGTAAGGTTTTATCTTTCACTTGTGCAAAGAACAAGACTCTGAAATGGGTTTAAAATCAGATTCTGATGCCCATTCTGCAATTCAATAGGTCCTTACTGCAGTAAGAATTCTACTGAAGTTGAAAGTTAGTCTGATGCGTGTACATGTTTCATCAGTCAAAACTGGCATTTTTAAATTTAATCTTACTCTGGCTCCACAGTAACAATTATTGCATTCAGTTCAATCTTCATAAAAATTTAACCAAGAAAAAGGTGGAAAAAACATCTGGAGGAAATGAATAAGTTTGCTATAGCAAATTATTCAACTTCTCATTAGGGAAAAAATAAAGATTTAACTACACTTGTCTTCCAAAGTAAAAAATACACCAAAAAAATTGAAAACATTTTGGATTTGGATAACATTTATTTAGATCCAAATTTTTTATTATTTTTTTTTTAGTTAAATATTTTGTCTGGCTGGTAGCGATTTACTATTGATTTTTCTTGTTGAAAGTGCTTGTCTGAACACCTACCACTACACATGCAGTTACAGCATCTGAGCATTTTGTCATGATATCCTGATTTTAGGCCTGCCAAAGAATTATGTCTGAAGTCAGAAAAGAAATGAGGGAAATCTTATGCTGAAAGATGAATGCCCTATTCCATTCCATTCCATTCCATCCCATTCCATTCTATTACCACTCATGTTCCAGAAGAGGACGTGGAGCATGATGCAGGCACCCAAGACAGGGTAGAAAAACCTCCTGCACTGTACCTAAGCCTCTCCTCTTCCAAATACTTACATAAAATTATTAATGGGATGGAAGTAGCTGCTATAAAACAGTTACACATTCTCTGTCAGAGAGCATGCCAAGGAGGGACTAGGAAAGCTAGGACTCTTTTTCATAAACAAGAAGGCTGACAGCAGATATGGCTGAAGGTATATATCACATGCCAAAACTGTGAGGTACCAACTCTGGCAGTACTGCACCAGGAAACACTCACTGCAACTAGTCAGAGATCAGTTTGGAATAGATAGGAGAAAATACTTTTTTATTTATAAATAGTGAGGTCTTGGAACCATTTACTACAGGATGTCATGGAGGCAGATAGTACAGGCAGGTTAGGGGCTAGGCAAATTTATGGGTAAGTTCACCAATAGATATAGAAGGGAACAGGGAGAGAAGTCTTCTTTGAAATTTCTAACCCAAAAAGTGTGAACATGGAGGGATTACATGCATAATGGACCACAGATACTGTCAAGGATTGTATATTTTCCTTATGCAGCACCGCCCCATGACAACATCAGGACAGAACCCTGACTACACAGGCTACCTCAACCCAGCAGGGCATTTCCTATGCCCTTCTTCCATAGACTAATCCCTGGCTTCAGTTATCACTCCCACCAAAAAAAAATGACATCTTAGTATTTTGCTATGGGAAAAAAAAATCTTTGTGGACCTTGAAACTGGTAATAAATGTAACTTGCAGCTTCAGCTAGCAGGAAACCACAATGCTCCTACTTTAATGAATAAATTTCATTAGTTCCTTCATATAATTAAAAAGTACCAAATATCACCAACCCCATTCAATGCAGAGCAGAGCCTTGAAGTATGTGTACATTGCCATGAGCACAGAACAGTGAAATGGCAAGCCTGGAGACCCAAAAGTCGCTGATTATTTTGTACAAAACAATTAGGAAGGGTTCAGTTTTATATAACCAAGCTTTCACCTGCATTTGTGCTTTAAATCTGTTCTCTGAAATGCATATTAAACTGAATTACAAGTCAAACATTTTGAGAACTTATTAAATATCTCTAAAATTTTTATAGAAAATGTTACAGTTCAGAAGAGTTGACATATAGCATTTTTTTTCTAATTACGTTGGAAATAAAAGAAATAACTTGTCACTTTTTAAAAGTGTTTATATTACTAATGCATTCTGTCTACTAAAAAAAAGTAGCAGTCTTTGTTACAACATTGACTTTTAAGGCTCTTAGAAGTATGGGAAGCAGCAGAGGGACAGAGTGTAGCCTCAGCAAGTTTGCTGATGATACCCAGGTGGGAGGAGTGGCTGATATGCCAGAAGGCTGTGCTGCCATCCAGCGAGACCTGGACAGGCTGGAGAGCTGGGCCGAGGGGAACCTGATGAAATTCAACAAAAATTCAACGAAATTCAACAAAAGCAAGTGCAAGGTCCTGCCCCTGGGGAGGAACAACCCCAGGCACCAGTACAGGTTGGGGGCTGACCTGCTGGAAAGTGGCTCTGCTGAGAAGGNTGCTGGAGCAATTTCAGCGGAGAGCGACAAGGATGATCAAGGGACTGGAGCATCTCCCTTATGAGGAAAGGATGAGAGATCTGGGTTTGTTCAGCCTGGAGAAGAGAAGACTGAGGGGGGATCTCATCTGTGTTTATAAATATCTGAAGTGTGTGTGTCAGTAGAATGGGACTGGACTCTTTTCAGTGGTGCCCAATGACAGGACAAGGGTCAACGGGCACAAGTTGGAACACAGGAAGTTCCATTTAAATATGAGGAAAAACTCCTTTGCTGTGCGGGTGCCAGAGCAGTGGCCCAGGCTGCCCAGAGAGGCTGTGGAGTCTCCTTCCCTGGAGACATTCACACCCCGCCTGGACGCGGTCCTGTGCCCCCTGCTCTAGGTGTGCCTGCTCACGCAGGGGGGGTTGGATGAGATGATCTCTAGAGGTCCCTTCCAACCCCTACTGTTCTGTGATTCTGTGATTTCCTATAAGCCATCATTAGTTATGGAAGCCTGCAGAAACACTACGTCAGCTGGACTATGGTATGAAGACCTACTATGTAGAAACCTTCCTTATTGTTTACAGTATAACTATTATACATAGTAGTCTGGAACACACAGAGTAAAATGAACTCATTCAAAGACAATGCGTTTTTATACAGCTGAATGTATCATTAGGAATTGAACCAGGAATTTAAAGATTTCATAGCATAATTAGAAAACAGTGACTGTCTTGGACACAGGTACCCTGGAAAGTATTTATGAGGTGAAGTGGGTGAACGATTCAACATGAGTTAGTGAGATGCTGTAGCAATACAGTCTAATTTGAATTTTTAATATGGGGAAAGTGGAAAGAGAGAAGCAAAGGGAACAAAGCATTCCACTGAGACAAATACTGGAATACTGAATACAGTCAGGTATCAATGCTCTTAAATAAATATTTTTGAATTATAATAATTATTATATTAGCACCTCTCCTATGAAGACAGGCTGAGAGACTTGGGGTTGTCCAGCCTGGAGAAGAGAAGGCTGTGGAGAGACCTTATTGTGGCCTTCCAGTACTTAAAGGGGGACTATAGGAAAGATGGGGGCAGCCTCTTTAGCAAGGCCTGTTGTGAGAGGACAAGGGGTCATGGTTTTAAACTAAAGAAGGGTAGGTTTAGACTGGATATAAGGAAGAAATTTTTTATAATGAGGGTGGTGAGACACTGGCACAGGTTGCCCAGAGAGGTGGTAGATGCCCCATCTCTAGAAACATTCAAGGTCAGGATGGAAGGGGCTCTGAGCAACCTGGTCTAGTTGAAGATGTCCCTGCTCACTGCAGGGGGGTTGGACTAGATGGCCTCTAAAGGTCCTTTCCAAGCTAAACCATTCTATGATTGTATGATTCTATAATATATCTTAATACATACTATATAATTTTATTATATAGTATATCAATATAATATTAATATAATATCAGTAGAAATAAATATAATAATTGAAAGACAAGAGAAGACACAGGAGAGAGTCCCAGAATTATCCAAGACCTGGGAAAAAAGGCCTCACAAAGGCAGAATCTAGGCTCAGAGCGTTGTGTACAATATACAACTACTGCACAAAAGTTTATGTTTACCTTGTGTGTGCAAGTTTGGACCACTGAAAACACCACTTACATTTGGTTCTTCTCAAAAATGTTTAATAGAGCTTTCAGAAAATAAGTGGGGTTTTCATTTCACAGAGGATTTTAAAATTTTAAAATTAAATTTTGTTGTGGTGGAAAAAGTAAACTTAGTGACTGAAGAAAATATTAGGAGTCTTGGGAGGGTTGGCTAAACAACATTAAGGTATGGGAGCCAACACCTGCAATGCTCAAGAACTCATATATTCTTCTTCAGTCTGTTTAGATAGACCACCTTCCATTAAATTAGACAAATTTGAGCAAATTAAACTACTAGCATGAAATATTGTGATTTTGAAAAATGCATGTTTTCTGATGGAAAATCATTCTTCTGTAAAATTTCCAACTAGCCACAGTGGAAAACAGTCTTACACCATAAACATCTCAATGTGTTTCTTGGGCAGACAATCTGAGTGGAAGTCATCAGACCGAGAAAAGCAAGAAAACAGTTCTCTTCACCTATGAGGCAGAAGCACATATAAGGAAAACAAAAATATCTGCAGAAGAAGCTGCCTGAGGGTAAGCCTCAGCTAAGAATGGTAGCAAAGCCCTCAAGACGAAAACTGGGACAAATCCAAGAAAAGCAGCAACAGACGTTTGTGTTGCATTGTTTTGTTTTAAATCTGAGCTTCTGAAGCTGAAAGAGTAACTTTATAACCAAAAGAAACCAAAAGAGTTCTTTGGAGCAAGTTTTCACCTTTCACAGCTGCTACACCAACTCCCCAGCTTAGGGTAATGCTCACTTTAATGTGGCTATGCACCTGCAGAACATCTTTCACAAATGAATTTCAGTACCCATAAACCTAGACAAAGAAACCTGCTTGTAACAAACACACAGAGAATCCCCCTGCAGGGATTTAAAAAAAAAAAAAACAACAACACAACCTCTGGAAAATAAGGCACAGCCATTTATTTTGTAAGGGAATTTGCTTAAATGAATAAATAAAGGGGACTGAATGGGAAAGAACTGCTACAGCTATCAATGCTCCTTATTTTTCTCCATACCAAATGTGAAAGTAACAAGAAGTTATGCTATCAGTGACAATCTACTGTGTAAGGAGAAAGAAAATTTTAATTGTGAAACCAATCATCCAATAATATTATTTGCCATAAGCTTTTTTTTTAGCTTTCATCATCTCAGTCACACTTATAAGCTCTAACTGCAATACACTGTGCTAGCAGGACAGAGATGCAGCAGGTGTCTCTCTAAGCTAGCGTACTAGATGCCATTTCAGCACTATATACAGTTCAGGACCACAAAAATCGAAATGATGACTCATGACTATGAGGATATGGGAAGTGGGAGGGATGACCCCCCTCTTTATCTGTCAACAAGAATACAAGATCTGCAGAAAGAAAATCAAGTAAATCACGGAAAGGAAAAACATGAAACAGGATATTTGTAAGAACTTCATTGCAAGCCCTCTTATTTTTTCAGATTTTTACGATGCTTTGCAAGGTATGTGAGTTATGTGAATCTATCCTCTGAGGCATAATGTTGCATCAACCTGGATTTCAGTTAATAAAATAAGACTCAAGGCAAGACAAGTAAAAACAAATTCCAATATCTGACATGTGGACAAGTTGGCAAATGTTTGACTTCATAAGTGTCATGTCTCACTAGCTGTCATCCCAAAACATTTGCTTCAGCAACTACAACTGCTTTTCAAAACAGGCTACATTTACATCTAGAGATTTAAACAAAGTTCATACAGGCTAGTGGACACAGTATTATAGTCCAGAAAAAGCATATGTAAAACCTTTTTCCTAGTGTGCAAATTTTCCAGTGAAGCCAGTTTTAAAAGTGCAGTATCACACTTAAACTTACCTGGAAAGTTCCTGCCATATCTGAAGTAGCTATTTCTGCTATTGGGACCAGCTCTAGTCATGGACTGAAACCTAAATCTGATGCTGTAAAAAGGTGATGACAATGTCTATTCTGAATACTCGCAGGAAGCATCCAGAAATAAAATTTAGAAATTTTCCACCACGGTGAATTACTCAGTATGTAGAGAATTGATGGAAATATAAAAATTAAACATATAAATACACCTAGATTCCTAACTCCGTAAAAGTCTACCAAATGCATATACATAATGGAAAAGACTTAAAGAATGAAGACATACTGTCATGTAAAAACATATGGTATGCATGATCTTACAGTCCTAATACAGGGAAAAGTTTATTTTATTTGTATTTTTCCAAAACGTTTTGGTAGGATATTGACAAAATCAAAGTCATTTGTTTTGTGATGCTGGTACATACTTTACGTAATCTTTTTGCTAAATATCTTGTCCTATAGCTCAAGAGCCACCTCCAGCTTGAAATGAAAAGTTAAAAGAATAAAATATTTGGAAATATTAAAGAGAAGAAACAGCCACAGCCTAACAATTCCAAGGGGAAAATAACATGTTAGAGTAAAAAATAACATAAAAGCTGTGCACACTGCACAAAAACATGCGTAGACAAAACTTTGTTCCTCTGTTTGACCAGTAATTTACTCTAGTTAATTTGCTGTTTTCCATGCGTGTAGGCTTTGTTTTCTTAGAAGTCAGACCTGAAATTATTTTGGTAAACAAGCCAGCACACAAAGTCCATTGCCAGCTTCCTTATGATGTCCAGCTTCTCATATAACAACTAACAAAAAAAAAACTAATAAAATGTGAGGAAGGGTTGCTTGCTGGGAGACTAACCACAATTCAAGCTATATTTCTTCTCTGAATTTCTCCAACTTGAGCCCTTTCCAATATAATTGTCTAACACCGCCTGTAACTGACAAGTGAGTCAAAAGGGTAGAAACATCTGAAAATAAAAAATAGAGGTTAAGAGAAAATAGCAGCAAATTTATCAAGACACAAGTGATGCTTCTTTTTGCACTGAAACCAGTTTTGAAATCAGTTCTTAGGAAGACTTACATTCTTAAAATCAATGAGGAAAGAGAGGAAGGGATAGACATTTTACCTTGATGAACCTTCTGATGCCACCACAACTCAAGACCTCTCCCTTTCCCTGTTGATTCCATGGGATATCACAACAATGTGTAAGGAACTAATAGGAAATATCAGGTGCCCCCATCAGCTCAAGACCTAGTTCATCAGTGTCCTCTAAGGAGAAAATCACAATGTTTATACCGTGTCATCATTTGCAAAATAATGAGGGAAGTCAGAATCACAAATTGCCCTCAACTTCGGGAGGATCCAAACTATATCTCTGGAGAACACCTAATTTTCAGGTTAAAGGGCAAGGACTCTGACCCTCACAGCCTGAGGCTAAGAATAAATGGATTTAACATATTTGAAGGGATGATAATGAAGGCAGAGGGCAATTGTTACCATCAAAAAGTTATTTTTGCACAGATTATACTATGGATTGGAGGACTTTAGCCTTGTGATCAGAGGACTTAAATGGGAAGGAAAAGTACTGAGTTGCAGATCCTCCTCCCTGGTCAGATGTTTTGTCTATTTATCTTTTAAATTAGAAGACAACTGGAAAAATACTTATTTCCAGTATGCTCACTGGAATAGTTTAGATGGAATTTCAACACACCTGTGCAAGTGTGCGCAGATCAAGATATGTATCCATATGTATACAAAGATATTTTAATTTCAGAGACCTAGCCCAAGCCCTCACTGAGTGATTAGCTCCTATCTTTAGATTGCCAGGCAGAAGTGGTGGACTCCACTATTAGGTGTGACTATTTAGGCTTCTTTGGAATTTCTGGTGGAGCTTAGGAGATCGGTGGCTGAGTTGCAGCAGAGCCCAAAGCAAGAGATGCTGCCCAGTGCAGGCTCTGTTAAATGAGTGGACAACTTCAATTTATCTGTAGAGTATTATAAAAAGTGGAAAGATATCTTGTTAGTATAGGCAATTTAAGATTAGCAGACCAGAAAATAGGTGTCCCAGAGTGTTTTCAAGAATGTTAGGTGTGTTTTAGGTGTCTAATCAAAACTCAGGCTAGAGTTTTGTATCCCTTCCAAAAACGAGTAGTATCAAGCACAGCTACAAAATTTATTTCTGTTTTATAGGTCTTTCAGGCTACAGAAAAATTCTCAGCCCTATTTAAAGTGCACAGCATCTCTGCCCAGGAATCTCAAAATATGTTATAACACATTTATTTAAGCTTCCCAGTTGTATTGTGAGACACTGAAGCCTTATTTCAGGCGGGCAGGGAAATACTAAGGGATCCGGACACACTTGCACAGCTGTGTTGAAATTGCATCTAAACTAGCAGATAAACATTCTGAGCTCCTTATTCACAGACACAGTTGTGCACCTTGGACATTTCCCAACAGCACGTAGAGGGAACCTGTCTCCTAGCGCACAATCTGTGCCTCAGTTTCCATGGAAACTCAGTTTCCTCAGTTTTCAAAAGAAACAGAGGCATAAAGGCTAGAATGAAGATATGATGTCTCTGGTTGAGATGTCTGAAGAAATGGAGACAATAAAGTGCAAATCTGCATGTAACTCTTTTTTGTCTACACACAGCCCAAGAAGCCAAGGGTATTGACTAGTACCTTCCCTTGAATTACCTTAATTTAAAATTTTAATAGTTAAAAGTAAAAACAAATAACCCCACAGCAAAAAAAAAACCAACATTAAGCAGGAATTTGGCAGTGAAAATACAAATGTCTCATTCTCCAGTGAAATGTATTATAGTGGAATTTGAGTGTTTGCTTTACACAAATGGTTATGCTGTTGCCTTAGAATATGGGCAGTAATGAAAGAAAAGGTTATTAATAAATCCTTTCTGAGTGTACATGATAGTGTTGGCAATAAGGTACAGACACTGAGACTTTCCAGAAAGAGAGATTTCACTGTGGAAAAGAAGATTTGTAGGGGAATATGCATACTTCTTAATTTTGGATGGGAGGATAAATAGGATCCATGTCCAAGTATTACACAAACAAGTAGCCAACAGTTAAATAATTTGGTAATGCAGAAAGGGATCTTATCTAAGCAAGAAATATGGCATTTTGATCCTGTTTCCAAAATTTTCTGCAGTCTGGGCTTGCAGACTGTTAGCAGGTGTCTTTATTCATCATTTTCTCTCTTAACTTTAATTTTCTGTTACTTAACACATCCAAACTTGCTTACTCTTTTCAGTTGAAATATAAAGGCAAAAATGAGCAAAAGGGTAAAACTGCAGGGTTTCCTGCCATAGAAGATTTAAGGATGCTTCACGATACCTACTGAAAAATGGGCTGCTCAGATGGGCAGAGGAAGGCCAAGGGCTGCACAACTAACGACTTCACGCTGCACAAGAGTGAAGCTGAACCTTAGATTTAGAGTGCAGCACTGGATTAAGTATTACTTTAAGATAAGTCACACTTCATTTCCCTCATACAATGCATAAACAGAAAATAAAACCCCAGAACAGCCTTTTGCAGACCACTGAGTTTTTAAAGCATACATGTCTAAAAATGAAAATTTACAACTTTAAATTTTAAAGAGTGACAACAAAAATTAGGATCTTTACAAATCTTAAGCTTATTAAAATATTTTACATGAGTAATAAAACATATATAATGAGTCCATCTCATATATCAATGAGTTTAAAAGGATTTATTTTTATAAAGTCAGTGAGAAAATATTTCTAACTCCTCAAACCATATTTTATAAATACAATGTCAGGTAGTCTAATTAGTATTTCTAATGATACTCATCAAATAAATATTAGTATCTTCCAAATACGACTATCCCCACTTTCTTGTATATAGAAAACGTTTTATTTCAATTATTTAGTTTCAATCTCAACTGAAAGATTATTATCTATTAGGATGATCTACGTAGCTCCAGAAAGCTATTGCACTCATGAATGGGGTAGGAACTTTAAAACTGAGGATAACTCCAGTGAAAACGAACAATTTAGTTGCCAGACTACGTAATGGGATAAAAACATGATTTGTTGGTATCCTTGGAAAGGTTGTGTACCTGAAAAATATCCAAGAACCTTTGTGAGTTTTAACAGAATCACAAAATCACAGAACAGTAGGGGTTGGAAGGGACCTCCAGAGATCGTCTTGTCCAACCCCCCTGCGTGAGCAGGCACACCTAGAGCAGGGGGCACAGGACCGCGTCCAGGCAGGGTTTGAATGTCTCCAGGGAAGGAGAC
>VZTV01010983.1:16714-36440 GCA_013400875.1 Anhinga rufa
AGTGATATTTGCCTTCCTCCAGTCCTCAGGCACCTCTCCTGTCCTCCATAACCTTTCAAAGATGATAGAGAGAGGCTCAGCAAGAACTTCTGCCAGCTCCTTCAGCACCCGTGGGTGCATCCCATCAGGGCCCATGGATTTCCGAGGATCCAGGTTGCTTATGTGATCTCTGATCCAGTCCTCCTCAACCAAGCGGAAGTCTGCCTTACTCCAGATTTTCTTTCTCTCTCCTCTGGGGGCTGGGATGCCTGAGGGCCAGCCTTAGCAGTGAAGACCGAAGCAAAGAAGGCATTCAGTAATTAAGTTACTGAATTTTTACTGAGTTTTGCCCATACTTACTGCAGAATACATTTTCAATGAAACCTCCACACATCTTCCATTACACACCTGGAAAATCCAGCAAATGGTAGCACAGGTAGTCTGCACACCACCTTTTAGCAAGATACACAGAGACAGAACATTAACTTGCCCATAATGCCATAGAAGCATAGAATATCTCAAGTTGGAAGGGACCTATAAGGATCATCGAGTCTAACTCTCTGCTCCTCGCAGGACCATATACATACCATATGCATATGGAAATTCCATAATATTGAAATAGTGTGTATTCAGTAGGGTTAGGCCAGGCAAATATGTAGTAGTAAACAAGAGCAAACCAGAAAAGAAATGTTCACTATTTGAACAACAGGCTCTACTGCAAGACAGTCTTTTGACATCCTTGACTATAGGGCTGTTGCCTGCCTCCCTCCTTACTACTCATACCACTCTCTTCCTCCCCTACACTTTGCTAGAAAATTCTCCATTTTGTTGTCATCTTGGCTAATATTTTCTAGTAATAGCATCTAGGAAAGCCCTCTGAGTTCAGATCAGGCTTTTCCCCTTTCTCCTTGCCCAGCTAGGTACTTATTTCAACAACCATTTTTAAGCTTTTCCCAAGCATAAATTCATACACGTACGTGAAAAAATATAAATAGTAGTTTTTCTTTAAGGTGGGACAAGTCATTTTTGTCCAGATTTTCATTATAATCTTTTCTCATATAAACCAGAAATGAAATCACAAAGCTGTTCCATGTTACTGAAGTCTTTTTTGTGTAATAACACAGAACCACTAAGTAATTTTACCTGTAAGTCATAGCTAGAGAGTTTCCTAGCATGAAGTTGCATGAAAACACAAATAATTTGGAATGCAAGAGTTATTTCTCATTTAAAGGTGCTCTTGCAGCTCAAGGGAAGACAACTTATCATTAGAAAAGTCATCACTAATATCAGCTTATTATAACCTTGCCCAAAGATTGTGTAGTATGCCTAGAGGAAATCACAGCATCCCTGGGGTATGCTAGTCTCTGAACAATGACACTGTTGATGTCTTTCACTGGCACCTTCCTCATGGCATCACTGGAGGATGTATGATCCTCCTGCATCATACTCTTTTCAGGATTCAGGTCTTAATTAACACTTTGAGTCATATTAGCCCCAACAGTAAAACCCTCTGTGCATTCATTAGTAACAGTTCCATTCAACTCCTCATTTCAGAGAAAATGTGACTCAGCAGATTTAGGCAGACTTACATCTCAGGTAAATAATTCAGTTTCACTGCATAAGTTTACAAAATGCCAGCATAAAGATAGTTCTTGAAAGAAAGAAGAAAGAGAAATACATATGGAAGGTGAAGAAATTCCCTTAGTAGAAAGTAATAGTTCAGATGCAGGAGATGATAAGTAAGTGTCTCCTGTGTACAAAAATAACCTAGAGGAAGGTTTAAAAACAGAAGTCATCGAAAGTTCTGATATAAATCCAGGATAACTACAAATAGAAAAGCCAGTATAAATATCTGAGCCGTTAGGAGCTTTTAAGGTCAGGTGATAGCATAAGAGAAACAACATGAAGTGATCCAAAATTAATAACCATGTAGAATATGAGTCAGCAAAGACATCTGACTAGGACTGAGACTAATAAAAGGGTATTTTTCCCCTTAAGTAATGCTTTTTAGGCCTTTTTCTCTTTTCTGTTTTTTTGGTTTTGTTTTTTAGTCAGACTAGGCCCCTGGGTATATGCATATATATCAGAAATACATTTTTTAAAGAAACAACAGAATTCCCCAGAACAGCTAACCTTGGCAATGGTTGAGAAAATGTCTGAATCAGAAATCAGACACTAAATCAAACAATGAAAATAATATTAAAAAGCTTAAGTAATTTTTACTAATTTGCGAGGTTATACTCATTTTTGCATGCATTGGCTTTGGCTGTGTCTGGCATTCGATACAAAAGGAAAAGTAAGATTTCTCAGGAACCATCTATGACCAACCACCCCTAGAAACTGTTCAGAGGAAAGTGGTTTTGATAAATTTTTATTTTTAAAATGTATGTAGATTTTTTTTATAAGTTAAAAAAGAAAGGAAAAAAAAACCCAAAGATATATATAGAGAGAAATTAAATACCACTTGCTTAAAAAAGCACAGTAGGTTACCTAATAGCTATATAGATAGTTATATATATATAAAATCAGGATTTCTATCTATATATAGAGAATTAGGACATAAAAAGTACACAAAGTTCACAGAAAGTTTCGGCAAGGCAAACACCTGAAACCTGACAACCTCTGTAAGACAGCTCTGTCCTTGAACTGGAGTAGAGGAATGTTTCAATAGGTCATTTCAATCACTTTGCTGCAAAAAGGATCTTACATATGTGCTGTAATCATGTAATTAATGTTTGTAAATACTGGTGATTCCGAGGCAATTAAAAAAAAAAAGGTAACTAAAAAGAAATATTTAGAGATATTCCAACACTGAAGAGAAGCATCATTGATCAGTATTTAAAGGATGGCAAATCAAATACAGTTGTGTGAAGCGTGGGGAGAACCTAAGTTATTTCCACCTGTTTGGGGATGAATTTCACTCTGCATGAAGTGGCAAGATTGATAAAGATATCACGCAGAAGTGTGGCTGACACATATCCTGAAATGATGGCATGCAGCTGAAAATAATAAGTGTTGTGCATTCATTGCAGCACTGGCAATAATAGCAACCCCAAGCATTAAAGACACCGTGAGTCACATCCTCCAAAATAATAAAATTGGCTTTAAAGTCATAAGTCTTTAGCCACTAATACATCTGGATGACTTTTTATTTGCCTTCAAGATGCATTGATTTGATTATTTAAAATTATCTAAAAAGTTCTGAAGACTACAAGACTTCTTTAAAAAAAAAAAATAGCAACTGGACTGAAGGAACATCCTTCCCCTAATTTATGTCAGGGAACTGAATTGTATTACCCTTTTAAAAAAGTGACCATGGGTTTGCCTAAAATGAGGTAGGCACCCTTCTTCTTCCACATTAACAGAAAAACTGTTCTGGAATCTTTTCTACAGTAAGCATGAGATACTTATTTCATTTTCTTAAAGTTTTAAGATCAAACCACCACAGACACACACAAACCCCTACATTAATCTTGAGTCTCAAGAAAATATAAGATTTGGCTGTGATAACGTAAAAACATCAGACTCATATGGGTTGATGGGAAAATGGTGGAAAAACTGGTGTGTTCAGAAAGGTCTACAAATGGCTTATAATATTTTGCAATAATAATACAAAGTCCACAGAGTGCTACATAAACACATGCCCACGGAGTTAAAACACACAAAAGATCAGATCTGTTTTACACTTATTTGACTGAAGCAGAGAAGCTTTGGGCCAGATAACACTGATGCACAGTGCATGTTAGGGAAGCTATGGAAACTGGAAGAGTAAACTGCTAAGAGCAAAAGGAAGGAAAAAGGGTCTTTTCTACAGTACCCATGCACGGACAACGGACTAAGGAAAATCTCATTGCCTACAAGAAGGCTAGTCCTCAGGATAGTGTGCAGCAGCAGTTTCACCCTTGGACGGATTCTTCAGCTGCACAAAACTGTACTGATAAAAGGACTGCTTGGGAGGGACTCCCCTCCCCCAACTTTAACACACCTACAGTATAGACATTTACATGGAGGCCTCTCTGATAGAAAAAGAGAGAAGTAAGTACTTCTGGGCTGCAGTTCATCCCATTTTAAAGTCTTATTCAGAACGTCAGGTCAGTCCTGACTGATAAGTGCCTGTTTTATTCCACTGAACAAAAAAGGAGCTTAGGACAACCAGCTGAGTAGATGTCTACAGTTAGGTGAATTAATCCCTCTTTCTTCTCTCTTTCACTTTAAATGACACATCCAAACTCATCTGCAAGTCTATGTGGATATGTAATTGCTCAGGGAATCCCAGCCTGCTGTTCCATCCTTTAAACCTATTTCTAATAGCTCTACTCTGTAAAAAGCATGTTTATGAATTCATACGGATCCCCCCATGCATGTTTGGCCAGCATCTTCTGAAAATCACTCTAAACTCTTATACAAGTCGTCAGAGTGATGTGGGTAGGAATCATAAAAAGCAATTACCCACATTTGGTGTCTACGGAATAGAAGAAAAAGGGACTGCTGGCAAAAGCACTTTAAAGAAATAGCTACTTCTCATTTAAAGCATAAAGAATCTTGAGGTTACAATGCAGTCTTCACACTAATAGTTCAGGATTAACTTTGCTGATACAAAACATGATCGAAATACAGATTAAATTAGCAAGTCAGAAATAGAATAGATATGGAAATGAATCTGATTCACACATGGCTACATTTGTTGATGGAGAAAAATTAGTTGTTACCATCAAGGAAGACTGAGTAACTAAAAAGACAGAGACCAAATATCAAGAGATGTAGTTAGCAATAATATCAAAATTAACATCATGACTTCAAAGATACCATTATTTTTACATCACATTTAAGCTCTACTTGTTTCCCCAAGATCACTACTGACTGTGGAGTACAGTGATCTTCAAGTCATAAACATTCATGTGCGTCACTTAGAGGAATATTTTCCAATCTATTTATAACTTGATTTGTTACTTGGCCTTGGTTCCTAATCTGTCCGTCAATATTATAAGCA
Source organism: Anhinga rufa (assembly GCA_013400875.1). Classification (NCBI taxonomy): domain Eukaryota; kingdom Metazoa; phylum Chordata; class Aves; order Suliformes; family Anhingidae; genus Anhinga; species Anhinga rufa. Next base: position 21,684 of record VZTV01010983.1, read on the forward strand.
TCTGCCCTATGCCAATGGACTAATGAGTTCTACCATGAAGTCACGAGCCATTTTTCTACATGTCATGTCCTGTACACATCAGGCTGACAGCGCCTGTAAGCATATAGGCAGTAAAAATAACAATAAAAGCATTTTTCGATAATAAATAAAGATTTTTTAAAAATGCTAAATAGAAAACCTAACCCATTAGTACTCACCACCAAGGCTTTAGACCTGTTGCTCAGAAGTTTTTCAATGTCTCTGGCTGCAATTTCCACTAGCTGACGAGGGTTGTTTGCTTCTACAGTATACAAATTCCTGTTTTTCAAATAAATCTGCAAGAGGAAAAAATGGAAATACATCAAAATGGCAACAGACATTCAAAATAAGCAAAGTGACTTGTCAGGACAAGCATCAAGATGTCCTCTGTTCTTACTGGAGAGCTTCAGAGAGACTATTGCTAGGAAAATACAAATATGCCTTGTGAAAGAAATACATCACCTTTTTGTCTGAGAGGTAGAAGGTGCCACTAAAAATCATTTAATATATCTCTAAAACTGACTTGTTTGTAGTGACAGACTATTCAACTGGTAAATGCTCAAGGACCTTGATTCCCACAGAGTGCTGAGAGAAAAGTAAAAAGTAGATCCTTTAAAATGACTGAAGTTGAAATCATAGTTATTGCTGAATTTAATTCTTCCTTGAATGCTGAACAACAAACATACCATTCGAAGTAAATGATTTAAGTTATGTTAATGTAATCAGTTTAGTCCCTTATCTATTTATTCATATTATAGTGTTAGTATTCATGAGGAAAGAAGAGGAAGAGGAAGAAAACAAGTAAGAAAAAAAGGGAAAAGAAAAAATAACAGGAAATGAGGAAAAAATGAAAGGGGAAAAAAGATGGGGGAAGAGGGGAAAGGAACTATAATCGCGTTTCTCCTCTATCATGAATAAAGGTTATCTCTAGTGAGGAGCCATTAGCTGTTTCCAAAGCAGAACTTGTATATAAAGGAGATAATTTGATTTGTTAAACAAAACCACTACAACGAAATGCATGCAACCACAAGAAGTAAAGAAGAAAAAAGAGCAAGAAATCCTTTTGCCTAACTCTGCCTTACTAGAAATGGATAAACAAAAAATACATTATTTGGGGGGGAAAAAAAAAAAGGAAAAAAAAAAGATGGATACCTTATGGCTAGATGGGCAAATGGGGAAAACTAATTTATGCAACCAACAGATGGCCTGAGTTTACTCAAGTACTCTGCCTCTCCGCAAGGCTGCCTGGTAGGGGCTGTGCTGTCTCCCGGGGAGTAATTCCAGGCACAGGCAGGAACGGGTCCAGCGCTAATACACTGGCTGCCATCCAGCACAAGAACCGAGAAACTGCAGACCAGACTGAGTCTACCAGCCCCGCCAGGTTTCTCGGGTTAAAGCTATAGAGACCTTAAAGAAACTCACCAAAATATGTCTCTGATGCTTGTAGCTGATGGGCATTTATCACAAATGAATTTCTGACAACACAGTTATAGCTGCAAACTTTTATCAGGCATGTCTCTTAGGCTGTCATAGGTTTCCATCACTTTCGAATTTCACAACACTTACGTTGGGGTTTGGTTTTCTTCCTTCAGAAGTACAGTCTTTCCTTTCTGCCAGTAACTAAGTAACTGGAATATGCTTTAATTCTTCATGTAGTAGCAATTATTTTGAAAAATCAGTGCATCATGAGCAGAAAACCACTACAAAAGAAAATAGTTTCTAATGAACTCAGATTACAGTTTGGGTATTTTTGAGGTGCTTGATTTTCAAAATTGCCACACAGAAAGTTTATCTCAGGTATAACCCAAAATGTCTCTTTGGTTTTTTTTTGGTTTTTTTTTTGAGGACAGATCTTTATAATAGAAATGTTCTATAGGCCAATAATTAATCAAAAAAAAATTTAGAAATAAAGACATTTTATCCTAAAACAGATCACTACAGAATTTCTTACATTTTTCTGTGAAACACATAAAATCTGCACAGTCAGGAGTGAGATTCAGAGTTAAATTGACTGTAGTGACAAGAAGAGCCTTACAGTCCCACAGGCAAAGCAAGAGCAGAAATCAGTTTTATAGATCCAGATGGTTTGAATCAAGAATGGAAATTTCAGAGGAGTATCTAAATTAGAATGACCATCAAATCCAGCAAAACTCTCAGGTTTTCCCATCATCAGCAAATATTCACCCTGATCGCATAAGGAACACACACCAGAATATGGGTGTTACCAGGTGTTTGTGTCTTATTCTTTAAAGAGAAATGGAGCACCAAATTCTTTAAACTTCTTTTGTGACTGTGTGAAGTACACCTGCAATAAAATTACTAAATTTATAGAAGAAAGGTCACAATATTTTGCAAATAGGCTAGAAAAATGCAAAGTAACTTTCAAAGATGTTTCAAAATAATAATTTAAAAATTACTTTAAAGGATTCATTCATTTTACTTGTGAAAATGTTTGGTTTGCCTTGTTCAATTTTTTCCTGGTTTCCTTTTTCAGATTTTTTCATGCAATTGCTTTTCATTTGCTACTGAACAGTGAAAGGTGTAAGAAAATTTAAATATAATCCCTTTTCAGTTGGGAGTTTCAGTTAGGCAAAAAATCTTTGAATTGGAGAAGGAAGTAGTTCATTGCAAAAATGCCATTTTATTGTAATTAAATCTTTCACTCAATATTATAAACAAACATTAAGAAGGCCACAAGCAAAGAAAATACGCGGTAGGGGCAGAGGCAGGTATGTGCTCAACTAATGTAGGTTTGGAGCAAATGGATGATAGGAATGACTTGGAGTCTGCGCTGACCAGCTATATAAGGGTGAGCGCTGTAGTGCTTATTCTTTGACATCTTTAAGTATGTAGTGAAATATGGTTTCTAACAGGCTGTGATCTAAAAGGCTCAGCAGAAGTTAAGGTGATGGCACACTGCATCCACACAACCATGATCCTGTCCCTCACCAACCAGAAACACTGTACAAATAATTCACCAGAACTAATCTTTCAAAATAGAGCAAATTTAAAGTAGGCTATACTGGCAAGGGTTCAAGAATCTGGATGGAAAATTTGCACTTTCATCCCTGTGTCTAACCCATTGTTATAGAAAATATATGATGCTATAAACCCTAGTTTGAAAACACTCGAAGTTTTCACACCTCATTCCTGTAAGGAGGTTGTTCCCATACCTCCGAGCTTGAATGATTTGAAAGCTGCAGACTATCAAAGTGTGGTGTAGTGGGTACATTTGTAGGGGAAAAAAAAATTTCATTTTTCTCCTGCAGCACCAGGTATCAGAATAGTTCAAAAGCCTGAATCATTTAACAAGGAGATCACTATCACAAGAGACAGGAGTCCTATTCATAATTCAACTTAAAACCTATAAAACAGGCATTGTGGGTCCTGACTCCAAGGCTGGCTTCACAAGCTGTTATCTGTCAGCGATTAAAAAAAATAAAATTCAAACCAACCCCCAAAAAAGCCTCTGAGTTTTGCACAAGATCCCACATAGAGTTAAGTCAGTGACTCTTTCTCCTTCTCTTGATTTTACTGCATGTCAGGGCTCAGACCACCTACCTCCCAGAATCACAGAATCTATCACGGAATGGTAGGGGTGGGAAGGGACCTCGAGAGATCATCTCATCCAGCCCCCCTGCGTGAGCAGGCACACCTAGAGCAGGGGGCACAGGACCGCGTCCAGGCGGGGTGTGAATGTCTCCAGGGGAGGAGACTCCACAGCCTCTCTGGGCAGCCTGGGCCACTGCTCTCCCCTGCTTCTACCACTGATGGAAGATTTATCTCACAAGCCCACAAACAAAAGGAATCAGAAATAACTTGGAACTTCACACACTTCTTTATTTTCCTGAAGCTTGAGGCCTGTCTCAGCTACTAAGGAACAGCGTAAGAAATATTCACTAATTATTTAAGAGGTCCGTACATAATTTATTTGTTGCCTGCTCCCCTTTTCTTTAATTCAGCTATAGCACTGCAGCAGTTCAGTGCAAGAACACATGGGGAAGTGATACACGCTTCAGGATTTGGCAGCCTGTGACAAACTTTTCCTCTTCAAGCCTCCCACCTAGCAGTCAAACACAATTACAAAAAGTTCATCTCAAATAGCCATAAAGGGTCTTATCAGCAAAGGTGTGCTCATTCGTCTTTCAAAATGCAATTTGGCAGGCCCCGTGGCTTGTTAAGAAGAGCTAATTTGAATGCATTTTATTAAATTGCTTTGGCCGAGTGAATGTAAGTTTCTGTTGGCTTTTAGGTCTAAAATAATTTTTAGTACTTTAATCACAAATGTTTTGCTAAAAGCTCTCCAAACTGTCGGTAAAACCCTACCGTTTCTCACAGAATAAAGCCTCATTGCATGACTAAGTAAAATCTGTGAGGTCATAGCACAAAAAAATATTTTGATTTTTCTCTGAAGTCAATAGCCATGCACTTTTCTATTCAGGCAAGAATGCATTAAAATTGCTTTCTAAATGCTGACTATTTATTCTGGTATAACAAACTGCAAGGTTTTAGGGGAGAGAATATGATGGGGAGAGTCACATTAGTATGAAACAACACAGGGGAGGACAACAGTTAAATGTGGTAAAGATTAGAAAAACTACCAGCTCCTCAGCAGAACATGTTCCTCTCCATTCAGCCTTCAAGGACAAGTTTATAAATCTCTCACAAAGAGACATTCTCCCTGCTTTCTGTAAGACAAGTCTTACAGGGAGAGTCAAACATTTCTGCACAAATTGAGAGAGAACGAAAGATGTGCCTTCATTGCATGGCTCTTGCTACGTTGTGGCAGGCATTGCGGCCCGCTGTAACACTGAAATTTTATTCAAATGGCCTTTCTGCTTTATTACACTCAGAAAAAGTTCCTGAGAGTAATAAATTATCTGTGCTTTGGATCTGTGGTCTTGGCACTGCTTACAGAGTACCCAAATAACAAGGAATAATAATTCATGTTTAATTATTCTAAAATACAATAGAATTTCCTTTGTTTGTTAGTTTGTTTGTCTGTTTGTTTGTTTTGAAACTGTCAGTCTCCCAATGTAAGAAACAATGGAGCCTTTTCTTCAGGCAGCGGTAACCTGGCTGAGGGCCCAGACATAGGACATGAACACGGCAATCTCGGTTCCATCACTGAATACTTTCATGGACATCGAATTCATATGAGACAAGATCTTCAGAAGTTCAAACCCAGAACTTCAAAAGTTAACCAAAACCACCCTACCTTTTCCTACCTTGAAATATGCTAATTTCTATATCTTCTTCACCTTGGCTCTGAGCTCTGTGCTCATTCATTGCTCTCTGTCCTCCCACTTGCCAACCAAAACAAAATCATATAGACTAACCCCCCCCAAATTTAGTATTTTATCCTGGGGAGAAAGGAATCATCTATCTTGAAAACAAAGAGCTATATTTCTTGCTGAAATTTTTGGTAATGTTAAAATTTTCAAAACAAATGTTTTGACAAAAGTATATTGTTTTATCAGAAAAAAAATCAACATGTTTTACAGAGTCAGAAATAGTTTCAATTTTAATAACTTTGTTATAACACCCGCATATTCACTATTTTTATTTTTTGGCTTTATGAGTGCCATGAAGTTACATATCGTGATCTCATTTATGTGAGGAAAGCAGAGAAGGTAGGCCATTTGACAGACATGCAAACATATCAAGAGGTCTTGGGAGCAGGAAAAGTCAGAAAACAGAAATAACCAATCTGATCCACTTGAGTGATTATTATTGCTAACTTTTGATAACTGTAGATACTTTCCTTTAACTCAATTTTTAGTAGTCACAAACAACTATATAATCTGACCAGAGGGAGCAAATTATATCCTCTTACTACCGTATCCTACTTCCAAAGCTATACTAATACTTTCTATTTCTAATACATACAAGAGAATTTTTTTTCTCACAAGACATTTCTTTTCTTTGAATCACAAGCATTCCACTGTGGAACCCGTTGAAATATGCCCCTTGCCAAGGAGCATTCTGTATGTTCAAAGAAATCAGTCTGAGCATTTTAAATATGCCTTGCTCTCTGCCATAGATAATGTATAAATAAGATTACAGCTGCTCCCTAGCAACTCACAGATGCCTTCATTCTTGAAATTCATGGCAACAACACAAAGGAAAAAAACACCCCAATAGTTCCCTGTATCTATTGCTTTTCAGAATCACTTGCTTGATCACTGACTGCTGTAAAGATCTGGGGTGACAAGTGACAGGGCAGCTGACATTTTGAAAACCATAACATATCATAGCAGTGATGTGCACATTCGGAAAAAAGTTATCAGAGAGAGTTCATTCTTAAGTAATACATTCAGGCTGAATTCTGCAAGATACTGGGAACACTTATGCCACAGTTAACATCAGGGACAGTATAAGTAGTGCCAGAGCATTGTGGTTTAACTCCAGCCAGCAACTCAGCCCCACACAGCCGCTCACTCACTCCCCTCAATGGTGGGATGGGGCACAGAATCATAAGGGTAAAACTGAGTAAACTCATGGGTTGAGGTAAAGACAGATTAATAAGTAAAGCAAAAGCCATGCAAGTGTGCAAACAAAGCAAAACAAGGGATTTGTTCACTGCTTCCCATCAGCAGGCTGGTGTTCAGCCATCTCCAGGAAAGCAGGGCTCCACCAAGTGTAATGGTTACATGGGAAGACAAACACCACCACTCCAAACGTCTCCCCCTTTCTTCTTCTTCCCCCAGCTTTATACACTGAGCATGACATCATATCATGTGGGACATCCCTTGGGTCAGTTGGGGTCAGCTGTCCTGGCTGTGCCCCCTTCCAGCTCCTTGTGCCCCCCCTGCTACTCGCTGGTGGGGTGGGGTGAGGGGCAGCAAATGCCTTGCCTCTGTGTAAGCCCTGCTCAGCGGTAACGGAAACATCCCTGTGTTATCAACACTGTTTCCAGCACAAATCCGAAACATGGCCCCATACCAGCTACTATGGAGAAAATTAACTCTACCCCAGCCAAAACCAGCACACAGAATCAATTTGCTCACTCAGGTGCCTACTCAAAGGAAAGCATATAATCAGGGATACTTTGTAGGTTCATCAGACACTTTTGACTGTTGATAATTAACAAAGTAGTCTAGAGGACTTTAAAATTAAGAAGTAATTTTTGTAATTGTCACATTGTATTCAAATGTTCATAAAGCATGAGTTCAGCTTTGTACCTCTGCTATTGTCCAAACATCAAAAACAGATCTCAAAATCCCTCTTTGTTAAGAAAAACGTATTTTAAGGCATTCAGTTTTGTTTCATAGTGATAGCAATATAGTATTAAGTAACAAGACTCATTGTTACTTACTAAGTAACAATCATTTGTTGGTTTCACAGCAGTTTTAGCTCAGACTTTTAGCTGAGACTGGATGAGAACCTATAAATCCCAACTCATGATGAGTACAACATGTACAACAAGTGAACCTTTCCTCTAATAGAAGAACAATAGGAAGAAAGTGTTTCATATTGCTTCTGCATTTCTGGCATATTTTGAGGTGGGCACTTATGTAATTTTTCAAATTCACTTATTCATAGGAAATTTTGTCCTGCCTCAGCTGCTCTTAATACAATTTAACACCTACTGACTCTCTCCCCAAAGGTAATTTTAAGTCACAGGGAACAAGCAGAATCTTTTTGGTGTTTTACTAACCACAGGACTTGGAAACTGATCAGCTATAATGTTCAGGTTTTTGTTGGGTTTTTTTAAGGAAAATCTTTAATTTGCTCTGAGCTCCTACAAAAACTATCTGAACATAAACACCAACAGGACAGATTTAAAAGTGTTAAAGCCAATGGAAAGTTCTAAATGAACCAAGAACTGTGCTTTGCTCAAAGATTATCCAGATCATCAAATAGTAATTAGAACTATGGTAATATTAGGCCATCCCTTCCATTAAGCCTGAGCAAGCTTTGTTAATGCAGCCACCTATTCTTAGCAACTTACAGCTGATTTCACTTGCTGGAAGAAGGAACTCTTCAAAATGCCAGTTTATTGCTAAGGGAGCAGAGGGAGAGTAGCATCTGCAAATAATAAATGAGGTTCCCTGTGTTTTGACAATCTCTTAATTTCCTTTTGGATTACAAAGAGAACTTGCAGATGTGTCTTCAAATTTCCGAGCCTGCATTTTTAAAAGTTATTTAATTTTCCTGACATCTTGACATTGGTTAGCGGTGAGTAAACTCAACAGAACTTAGTTTGTATGATTCTAGTTTCAATGCCTGCAGCTTTGGTATTTGGTTGCACATAGAACATAGCAGTGGCAGTGGTATACCCCAAGTGGGACATACCTTTATAAAGACTGTATTATAAAAAAACCTGTTACTGTATTTTGGGAATCTCTAACCAGTCTAACTCATCCCATACAATATGTTAATTCTGGTAAATGGACTCTGACTTCTCAATGAATACCTGAAATGCCCATGTTTCACTGTACCATCGCCTTCATAATTCCATTCTAAAAGTAATCCTGACCTCACTTTCCTTTGCCACACCCCACTCAGACAGCAAACTGGTGTCTCCACCTTAAGGATGAGGCAAAACCATAAATGTAAATAGTCTACAATAGCCAATTTATGCTGAGAAAGAATTCAAGATTTTCAGAGCATTGTCCTTATACACAGCCCTCTCAACCAATCCCACTTACTGATAAACTATCTATTTTACTACACACTGGTGAAGGCATTTAAAAAAATTAATGAGTTACTCCCTTGCTTTCAGATTTTTCTCCTTCTGCTCCTTAGAAAAACAACATAATAAAGTTCACTTTCATGGAAAACTGTAGTTATAGACCTACCAGCACCACTCATAAAAATGCCCTGAACTCAGGGAAGTTTCAGCATATATAAAACCAGCAACCCAATGAGGCTACCAAAAGTGTTTCAGCAACTTCAAAACACTTGTGGGCTTTTTTAAAAATTTTCATTTCAAAATTAGTCTTCAAAATGTAAATTAATTTGATTTATGTGGTTAAAAATTCCTCTCTCTTTTATTTGATGTTAAGAAAAGTGGTTTAGTCTTTCGTTCCATTAAGGACTACAAAAAGAGACAAAAGGAGAAAAGAAAAGATACAATATTTTTCTGGTTTGAGATCAGCCATAGTGAACTTCACCTTCAGCAATTTCAGACTACCTATGACAGTAGGGAGGACTCATACAGATACAAACTTTATATTAAGTTCAAGTAAGCTTTTAAAGCCTGTCATTTCACAGACCTCTATACAGGTAATGAAGAAAAGAAGGCAGGCTATATATGACAGATTCTATAGGTAATGTTTGTAGCATGCCTCTATCTGTAGAGCTTCTAGAACATAACACTCTCTTAGCTAAAATCTGTAATGAGTCCAACAGAAAATTACCCTTAGGTTACAATTCCTTCTGGCAGAAGGAAGCTTTCCTGCTCCAGGGCAGTTCAAATCAGAGACCAGTCTCTCTTACAAGTCACTCATCTCAGTTAAACTCTAGAGACTGATCCAAGACCTGAAAAGCTAAAAGCATGGACTGGGATTCTGCTGCCAATCTGAGTGCTCCAGCAGACTCGCACCATCTGTGCATTAGGCACACAGACCTCACACTGAGCAATGGATGAAATGTGCTCATGCAGAACCTTGGCTGAGCGTTCAGCAAGAAAGAGCTAATTATTATAAAACAGCATTCAAGAGATAAAATAAATAAAAAAAAAATCTAACAGTTGCTGGTGGACTCATTCTGTGAATGGAACTCATCGCCACATATCAAATATCCATATGTAGTGCTCTCTCATTTTGGAGGAAGAAATGGTATTTCTATCTCAGTGTGACTATAATTTAAAGGCCAAGTCAGTCTATATGGGTTCACTCTACAGCTCCTGGGACTGTAATAACAGCATGCCTTATGAACATCATGCATGGATTGTTTTTGCAGTGATGTATCAAAAAGGAAACAGATTCAGAGACTAGATTTCCTTGGAACTGCCTCTCTATCTGCTGTTTCATTCAATTATACCGTTGCTTGAAAAGGTTACACAGTACAAGATGGCATTTTTTTGCCGTAGCAGTCATAGTGAAGCTCCAGTGTGCTTGTCATGTCAAAGCTCTTAACACAGACCCACATTTTTAATATAGTGTTTATGTAAAAGAGGATTCTCTTCAATCAGTTCGGAACAGACAAACTCGTGCATTGCTACAAGGCACGTTCTCTGCTCTGAGGTCTTCCTTTCTGGGTACTACAGGGATCCCTCCCTCCTCTCTCCTGTCCCTAGAGGTATTTTAGGAGCTGGAACTCAGAAGCATACTTGTTGTAGTTTATTAGATTAAAAGAGCTGTCAATTAGCTTAGTCATGGGACTTTGCCATGAAAAGTCTTTCTAAAAATGGAAGTTGAGCATGCTTCCATCAAAATGGGACTATGTATTTACTTAATTATGTAGTTCAGTAGACTCTTCACCTATTTTTTCTGGATGCTGAGGTAACTATTCGTAGGTATAGAATGTGACTTTGAACTTTGCGTGCAGTTTTTTGTATTCACTAAGACAAAATGCCTACTGATAAATAAAGCTAGTGAGATCAGATATATCCTCAATATTTATTTTGCTACATGGATTTTGAAATTCTATTACGCTGCTCTCTAGTCATTCTTATTTTTTTCTAAGTCTATTTGCTCTGTAGAAACCACATATCCTTCACACCAGAGCAGCTTCACAATGCCTGATAGCACAGTAAGTTCATGAGTAAGACAAATTTACATGAACCTTTTTAAGTTGAAAGGACAATTACATGACTTGGGGTTTTTTATTTAAAACACAATATTTATAACACCAAAGGACATACACTAAGCTGTGTCTTTGCCGAGAGACATTTAAAGAAGCACATTGGACATCTCTTATCTCCTTAACAAAGATTTTCCTGTGTATCCTATCTTCCTGCTTTCAAATCTCAAGTTGTTGTATTATACAACACCTTGTAAACATTCCCTTTACTCTTCTAGGGAAAAAAAATTGTTAATTCATAGAAAGGACCCAACAATACCCTTTTCAGCTGGGCAACTACAGCAGCAGTAAGTAGTAATCGAACTATAGCCTTTGTTTCTTGTGTAAAAATGTTTGTTTGTGTTTTTCACAGTACTTTTTACCTGCGTGAATTGTAAATTAAATGTTGTTAGGCACGATTCTTAGCAAATGTAAATCAGTGTCATCCACTGAAGTCAGTGGAGCTCTGCCAGTTTTCAACCAGCTGAGTGTTTTGTCATCTTGAATCCTGACTTCCTGCCTGTTGAAGCAATCTTTGCATTACTGTAATGAGGATATTACATCGGTATTAAATCCAAGTTGGAGTTCCCCCATATTTTGCTTAAATTCCTAATAATGTCCAAAAAAGCAGTATTTAAAAATGTACTTTAAAACTATTTTTGGAAGACCATTTTGAGACCATTCCCAGATAGTATAAATAAGACTTGAAGGACACAAGGAGGAGCTACACTTTAAACACGAACAATCTTACTGATAACAGAACTCACATTTAGACATTATTAGTATTCATGTTGATTCATACTACCAAAGTAGTAATTTACCACAACTAATTCAGAGGAAGAATGATCTGAAATTAAAGTTCTAAATGGAAAAATTAAAATCTGAGCTCAATTCTTGGTTGGATCGGGATTCTCTCTGTATGGAAAATATCAATTGTTGAGTAAAAGCACATCTATAAATTAAAGATTATGTTTCCTTTGTGCACCATAATAAACCTCAGGTCTCACCTGCCTCTCCATCTCGTACACATATCCATTTTGTCTTCCTTCTACTCCAGTTATACTGGTTTGCTTGATAAGGCTGTGGGTAAGTGTAGCCTCAATGCAGAAGTCCTATTTTAATGGCATCCAAGCTTTCTTTTGCAATTTTGCTTCCTACAGGCATTATATTGCTGTCATCATTGCTAGTAAGAGAAAAGGTGTGTGAAATGTCCGTTGGCATAAACATATTCATATTTTCAAAAGATAGTCACTATTGAAGTAATTCACTAAATCAGTTCCCAAATATTTTATCTTTTTTAACACTGTGTGGAATATTCATGAGTATATTATTGTGTACCCTCGCTACACAGATATTTTCAAAAGTTGTGATTAATGAAAGTTGCAAAGGTTTACGATGGCTCTATTACATGTGCAAACGCAAGAGGAAGAGTGGTTAGTCACTAGGACAAGATTGTGACTCCAAGTCACTGTAAGAAATTTGTCAATGAATAAAGAAAAGGGAATTTTCCTCTAAGGAGATTCCTCTGCTCAAACGTGATTCCATTAAATTGAGTACATCTTGAATGTAAGCACCTTAAATACAAAAAAAATGCTCTCCCTGGATATGTATGGCCTTACTGCAGAATAAATCAGACTTTTATGTAGGTACTGATCTCAACAGGCCTGCTATTTACCTAACAAGTTCCTCACTCTAGTTTAATGGTATTTTAGATTTGATTTTTTTTATTTCTTTGGAAGTACATATTACACATTAGGTTTTACATTCTTTCTGGTCAAAAGCTCTCCCAGTCTAAAACCAAATTAACTGAGAGTTCAGGCAGTGCTCCTATGCCTCTCCATGATGGCCAGAAGAAAATATTTCACAGTTCTCCAGAGGAGATCATTGTATAATATAATTTCCTGCAACACAAAGACCCACAGACATCCAATGCACATGCGAACACATATAGCACTGATGAATCCTGAGATATCTTCAGCAAGTTATGGAAACACCATAAACTTGCATGGCACAGCAGCTAATTGAAAAAGCCCTGGTTTTTGAAGAATTAATTCAGTCCAGTTGAGAATGTAGTAATTGTGCTACTTTGAAAGCTATTTTGGTCACTTTAGAGATCTTTATAAAAGACTCAAATGTATGGAGCAGACACAGATTGTAACTTTACCTGAATCAGTGGGACTTCTTTCCCTGAATCCAGGGAGAGGTTGACCAGGCTGTGAAATGGTTACAACCTGTTACACGTCCTCGCTATGAACTTTAACCTCACCACTTGGCCAAATTGATTTTCCCTAAAACAAGGAAAAACATTTCTCCTACCTACAAAAATTTGCCTGACCCAAGTACAGCTTTCCAGCATTACACACTCTGGTAGTACAGCTGTTCACAGAAAGTCATATTAGTATTTTATAATAGGAGCACTGTGCTCCTTCTTTTTCTATTAATCATTCTGCTTTTGGAGGGAGGTGGGGCAAAAAAAAAATTTTAAAAAAATTATTTCTTTCTAGAAGCTTTCCAAAAACATGAAGACTACAGACTTGGTCCAAACAATTCTGGAGTTAGAAGAAGTAATGCCAGAAAAAAAGCTGAAAATTTATACTGACTCAAGTATTTTTAAAGCTTGAGCAACTGAAGGCAAGTTCTGTGAATAAAAATGACAGGCATTCAGGTATGCTAGTTTTAATGTCTTGTAGCCTCCATTTTCCCAAGACTGTGGTTCATCTCAGAAGAGATCCGACTAAACATTTATAGGCAGTGAGCACAAAAAAAAGGATGCAATTCCAAAATGGGAAAGTAAACAAGAGGAAAGAGGGAGAGACTGCATGGCTCACCCCTCGCAGGGCTTTGCTTTCTCCCTTGAAGGCAAGAGAGCTAATTGAAACCTTGTGGCTAGAGAAAGACATCATGCAATTTAGGTCAAACAAATGGCTTTGATATAGAGGGATATTTTACATGGAAACTTCAATCCTAGGATTACAAGCACATATTGACCACCTTGTGGATACCCTCTGAGATAACTTACTATTTGCTTGGAGTGTGCTATAAATTCTGACTTTCAAAAAGAAACTTACCTGCAGTATTCAAAGACTAATGGTTTTTTTTCAGCATGAATGTTACTGTGGTATACTTTAAGTATAGCTGATGGCACTACTTATTATTATGTTTGCCCAGCAGTTTTCTTTATAAGATGTTTTAGCTGCTTGTAAGTTTGCCGAATATTAACTACATAAACTAACATATTTCTCAGGGAAAAAAAGAGTGACGCTGTCAATCTCTTGGTTTTTCATTATCTATTTTACTATGTGGTCTTTGCATGGAAATGCCAGGCAAAATGGTTGAGACATTAACTCATTGTTTTCCTCAAGTTAGAAATCCTCTGTAAGTCTTTGACTTTGAAATACCCTATTGAAATACCCTTTGAAATACCCTATTGCACCTGCACTGCAGATTAAAAACTCAACGCATGTATTCAAAGATACACTTTTTACTCCTTGGTGTTTAAGGAATTTTAGCCTAAAAGCACCTGCAGGTCACTGCAGAGATTTTATCAGCTAAATCCCTGAGAACCTACACACAGGTGTATAGAAAGAAACACTCCTAGAGAATGTCCCAGAAAGCAACACTCCCAGAAAGCAACACTCCTAGAGAATGTCACAGCTCCACTGCAGCTAAAGCTCAGACTTTCTGTGGTCTCTCAGGTGATCTCTACACCCTTGTGGTCTGAACAGTGGGAGAAAAAGGAAAAGAAAACTGAACAAAGAGCAAAGGGCAAGAGATTGGGATACGGAAGTAGGAGATAACAGTCTGGAAAATGGCAGGCAAAGAATAAGGAGAGAAGAGACTAGAAGGGGACAAGAAATAGAAAAAGCATACAGGAGAAAACTACAGGTCTGAAACTGAGAGCTAGTGATGGAGGGAAAGGTGAGAAGGGGGAATAAAAATACCTGTGTGTCATGGTTTAGCCCCCATCAACAACTAGGCACCACAGGGCGCTCGCTCACTCCCCCCACC
>VZTV01010986.1:0-2500 GCA_013400875.1 Anhinga rufa
TTCTAGATGTTGACTGTGAAGACATGCTAATATTGGTACAGCACATATGCTCCAAATTTTGCAGACAGACAAAACCAGAAAGTAGTTACATGTTCCTAATGCTGTTAACTCAAAATTTTACTTTGAATTACAACGTTTTATACTGTTTACTCAGCTCTCATTTTTACTCTGTTTTGCAGATGGGGAAACTGAGGCAAAGAGGTTAAAGGATCTCTCCTGGGCCGCGGAGTGTGTTGATGTCCGTTCCCATTCCCTAGACATGTGCAAAGACTACTAGACTTCACTGCTCTGGCTGCAGCAGGTAAACCAGATTGTACATGAAATGCGATCAATTTTTGAATTTACTTAAATATTTCCCAGAAAGGGAGAGACCCTTTCTCTCACCCAGAAAGGTGAGAGACTCCCAAATATCTAAATATAAGATCTCTATTCTGGATGAATCCCTGAAAATCATGTGAAATCGACTGTTCCCTGTTGCAGACAGGTTAAAAATCATGGATGCAGTGGTGTGTCAACTAATAGCTAAAATGTATCTGTGCATTAAGGGAACTGCTTTTTCCTGGCAGTTGTTAAACAGCTGGTGTGGTGGGTTGAAGGCCATTTTTTTTTTCACCCTCAAATAATAGTATTCTTTAGGGGGAAGACACCAAGTACCTGTGACTTCAGATGCTTTTTTTAATTGAAGAGACTATGGTGGCAGAGGAGAATATGGATGTGATAAGAGTATGTTTAGACTTTGTTCAGAATTGTGTAGGCTATGTTTATACTGCAGTTGCTGCAACTCTTGCAGACATAGTCATTGAGAAAGCTTCACAGCGCAGTACCATTGTAGCAAACAGAGTGCTGGCTCTCCAGTTTCTTGGAAAGCTTTTTGGCATCTGAGCTAGCCAGTTTAAAGCATTCAGGGGTTGCAGTTGCCCCAGGGAGTGCAGCACAGACATATACAAAAATTTCGCTCCATAATATTGAAAACAAAAACTTCCTGTTTGTGGTTAAGATTTGTATTAGTACGATTATCAGATTTTGTCCTGTTTTAGTAGAGAACCCTAGAAAGGAGATCCTAGACTCGAATGAAAAGGGCACTGATGCAATTCTGTGACAGGGTTACTGCATCACTTACTGGGGCTTGGATCCCGTCACCCGTTCTCATGATGTGAACCGCCTTTCTTGTAGGGGTAAGAGTAACACAATTTACCCATGAATTTGTCTGGATTCATTTAGGAAGTGTCATCAAAGCTGTGTGCCAGATCTCTATGTGGTGCAGGAGTCACGCCGGGGGTAGAGTCAAAATCCCTCTGTGTGTTGACAGACTGCTTGCTTTTCTTCCCCAACACATGGAGTTGAAGCTGGAGAATTTGTAGACCAGTAGAGAGTAAGAAGATTGTTACTTTTGAAGAGTTTCTTTTCTGCTTATTATCCTTAGGCATAAATTTCTGCGCTAGGTGGTAGTTATGTACATAGGAGGAGGTATGAGCTCAAATAGATTGTCTGCCCATAGGTGCCTCAGTGAAAATGCATTCTCACCAGAGTTTCTCTTGGAAGAAACTGGTGAATGGCAACCAGGGTCCTAATGTCTACTCTGGTGAGGAGACAAATTTGTTTCCTGTGACTGTAGCCTTTAAGCAGCAGATGACAAGGTCCCAGAAACAAGGTGGGACTCAGTAAGATGTGATGATAGCTGTCCAATAAGTATGTAGATTAAGGAAAGAATGATGACCTCTAATATTAATGTAATTTCTGGATAGTTCCCAGATGGGTTAAGTTAATAAAGTTGCAGCCTAGTTGCACTATATTTCTGAAGTTTTATCCTTCTTACAGTTTGGGAGAATGCAAAGCAAACACTGCTATCACTTTGTAGTTGCACAGTCTGGCCACGTTCGTGTAGAAAGACTGACTGAAGTGAATGAGGTTTATTTTGGAAATGTATTTCAGCATAGTGCATAAATGCTTGGAAGAATGGTCTTGAGGCTGCAGTGGGGTTATTCAAATGCTTGTAGTTAAGTGTGTGCTGAAGTACTTTGCTGTATATAAGGTTCTTCAGTCTTTCCTGTATGATATAAACTGATTTCATAAAAGCATAACTATATTGTCGCTTTTATAAGAATGCAACGTCTAGCTATGCACTGAGTCGTTAGGTAGGTCCCTTATTTGCTTTGTTTAAATTCTTAAATATGCAATTCTGCATTTAAGAATTTTTTTTGCTCCTTAATGTGGCTTTCCCTTCTCTCAGTGTTGAGTGAAAAGAATATCCAGAATTTCAGAATTCCTCTTCTCTCATATCAGGGTAAGGATTCACGCAAAGTAAGTCTGCGTGTGTGTGCTCTCCCTCTGGTATGCAATCTACAGTCTATATTTAACTCTGTACATACACAGTGCAAAGAAGCACAGCAGAGCAGCTGTTTGGTGGTGACAACATAGGTATACAGTCACAAAAGAACTTAAGATAATTCCTTAAATGACATCTTCTGCAAAATGCTAATCTTCCTGTGAAGGGTCCCCC
>VZTV01010986.1:10000-12500 GCA_013400875.1 Anhinga rufa
TTAACATATTCTAGTTCCAAGAAACTGCTGCTGTTATTTTGAGTAGTTTTGATACAACCAAATCAAAGCGAAGATTTGAAATAGCTTTTCTGAAAGCCCAAGCCTAAGTCATAAATTATTCTACACCATGATTCGTTCAGATAGTAAAACCATACCTCTTTGCCTGACATTACTGAAATGTGGAAAAGGGAAAGTTAAAAATAAAATGAAACATTTAAATCTTTGCTGTTGGGAACCTCAGATAGATGGCAATATAGCAAAGTTGATAAAAGCGATTCTTAATTAGACTTTATTATTATTTTATTGAGGTATTATTAATAAACATCAGGGTGCAGTGGGTGATAACACTATACTAGTATTAGACAAGTGGACACTGAAGAAAAATAAAGGCAAGTTGCCTGTAATGAGGAAAAGTACAAGGACGTGGATAAACTGCAAATGACATGAAAAGCAGAAATATCATATATTTGTCCTTCAAGCCTGATCCTATGGCCTTTAGCTGTGTAGTTAGACCTATTAACTTCTGCATAACCAGTCATGAATAAGTTGTAGCCCAGTCTCATATAACTACATGACTAGTTCTGAAGAGAACAGGTAGAATATTCTGATGCATGGGTTTGGTTTTGTGGGTTTTTTGTTTGTTTGGTTTGGTTTGGTTTGGTTTTTTTTTGTTTTTTAAGTTTCTTCCCTTTAGCCCAGTCAATCCACACTGCTCTATGTATTTTCAGTTACTTTTAATAGACATCTCTTTCTCCTAAAAAAAAAATCCTAATTCCAATAAATTTCCTGAAGTTAACTATAAAAGATATTCACACACTAATTCAATAGCCTGATATTAGCTGTAATCCATAATATTATCAGCACTACACTGGTAACAATTACAGTGGCAATACATAACTACAGTGTGTTTTGAGGGCAGTATTTTAATAAGGTAGGTGTTTGGTTCCCTGCAGCATATAAAACTGGTGATTTTGACTGCAGAGCTGCTTGGGCTGGAAATCACAACAGTTGCCAGTAAGGTTTAGAAAGTGTGTGCCAGGCAAGGGAATCACTGTTCAATGTATTTACCCTCTGGGGAGGTAAAACACAGATGGGGGAGTTAGGAGTCTTCTAACATTTAGCTGATACATTAGTGGGTAGCAATTCTGCTTCAGGGATGTTCAAAGGAGTTCATTTACCAGTTGGGAATCATTATGGGCACTAGTACTGAGGTTTAGATATGATAGAACAATAAGGGATTGTGGAAGTACCACCATCCGCCCCCCTGCCCCCCGACAAATGTTTCATAATCTTTGATACCTTTTCACAGCTATGTATTTCTTAAGAAAACAGTAGTTCTGAACTAATCAGATGTTTTCAATATACATACTAAAGCACCTATCTTGAAGTAGGATTCAACTGTTATAGACAAATATGACCTGGTAATATGTATTTTGATCAAAATTATGTAAAATATCCTACCTCCTCTACATAAAAAGAAGTACTGTTATTGGGTGTATTCTTACCAGTTAGTTGATGTGAGAAAAGCATGCTAAAGCATTTGCATTTGTATTTCTATATCGGGTAAGCAAATGCAATGCTAGATTGCTGGGATTGTTTTTACACCATGATGGATAAGGCTATGCTTTAAAACTGTAAATTCATGATGGAGGAAGGGTGATCACCTTTTGAGGAAAGGAAGAGCATGGTCAAAAATCAGGAGAAAGCAACTCGGTTTCTGTTGAGCTATGCTTAGTTATTATCACCTGATTATTTTTACCCTAGCAATCTCACCTGGACACACATTAAATTTTTCCCGTTTTTTTTCTATAGTCTTGAAGTTAAAACATTTTCCAAAATGTACAAACAAACAGCTAATTTCATTGCACTGCTGTCTGCATGTAGTGAAATAAAATATGATTAGCCAGCTGAAAATGTGTAACTTTTCAATCAGTAGTTAATTCAGTCCCAGAACCATATTCATATAGGTTTGAAACAAAATTGACCTTCTTGTTTATGTAATCTGTACATACAATAAGTCCCTGATTCAGTAACAAGCTACTCAACAATGTAGATTTTCTGAGATGCAGGAAAAGAAGCAAAATCTAGTATTCTTCTGAACATACCCATCACCTGTGCACTGCTAATGCTCTGAAGTTTCTGCATTTGGAAAGGGCAAAATTAGTACAGGAGACAAAATCCCCACGTTATGCAGAAGACAAAATTGTCATGGGCAACTGTAGAGCAGCTGAACAGAGGACCGCAGGAACGGGGAGGCGTGGCTGTCTGGCATCATTCCCCAGGGCTGCTGTTGTGTTTTGAGTGTAGGAAGTTTTGGGGCTTTACCCCAGAATGGAGACTAGAAGATACATGTGATAACGGATGCTCCGGGCTCTGCATCCACTGATGCACAAGAAGCATGTGCATAGTGGGATTCCACTTGGCATGGTACATGTGCACCTTTTTGTTCCCTGCCTTTCATAGCTGCAGCTGAAGGCAGCTGAATTATGGCTATTTCTCT
>VZTV01010986.1:17500-24566 GCA_013400875.1 Anhinga rufa
GTCATTGACAGTGGCAAAGATCCTAAAAGACCTGAAATTATATGAGTTTGGGGAGTAATTTATTTTGTTCACAAATTGTCTGAGAGCAGATAGGCATTTTCTCATGTTGCTTTGTTGCTCGAAATTATTTGCAGTGTTCTTCATGGAGCAATGCTTGGGCTGCTGATTGTTTGCATTGTAAACAGTTTGTTGTAAATATTCACCATGTTGATTAGTTGCAGAAGTCACATGCTGTTGTTTACGTTTCCTCATTGGCTAATAGATGTAACTGGAAGCAGATGCCTATCCTAATACTCTCTAAAAGAAAATCTATACTAAATAGACTAAAAACTCAGCTCCTCCTTGGGGTTTTGCTTTATTAGCAACGAAAACAATAAAATAGCGAGTCAGTTCATGCGTTCTTCCCAGCTTGGGGTGCTTCTGAGTTTGCTCCCCTGGGTTGTGTCATGCACTCACTGGACGAGGTCCTAGCCCTGTTGAGTTTGATGGCAGCACTCCTGTTGACTTCAGGAGGAGGCGAACTCTCTGCTGGGCGGGCGTTGCAGTCTCTTCACCCCGCTGGGATAATGCACCACCTGCTCTGGGCCCATGTGGGAGCGCACTTAACCATTTCCCGCAAGCACTCTGCGTGCTGACGGGTGGGGTTTCACAGGGAGTCACAGCCAGCCTCCTACACCAGCCCAGCCATTAGGAATTACCGTGTTTCAATGTTACAGTCTAATATATGGCTCAGGGTTACTATGACAAATCATTGAAGCTCCTTTTTGTCATAAATGTTCCTGCTAGTGAGGCTGGTTTGCTGGAGTACTCAAAGACCAGATGCAAAAGGGCAGGAGCAATATATAGCAAAAAATGTTTGCAGCATCAGTGAATGACTGTAAGAAATGGTTCTGAATATCTCTAATTTGAAGTAAAACTTTTGTTTAGGTTTCCCTCAATGCAGTTTCTATCCTGGGACCGATAGATTCACTGTTCTTTTTCGTAGACTATTTATGTGGAAGGGGGACTAGACGGAGTAAAGCTTAGATTATTGTTGCTCCGTTTCACTCTGGTAAAAGTGCTGATGGGGAGAATGCAAGATCCTGGCTGCCCGTGTTCCATTAGGTTTGTATTTAATTATGGTTCTTCCTTTTTCTCCAGGCGCTCTCCAGCTTCCTGGACCACACACTACAATGTTTAGCTGGTCACTGCTTTTTCAGTCCTGCTGAGCACCCTCAATTCCACCTAAAGTGAATGGGAATTGCTGAAGCTCAGCACTCTCTAAATAAAGGCCCCTATTATCAATGTCACTGTTTGAGATAATAACTTGTGCCATGCATAAAGAGTGAAAGCACTGTGCTTTTTAAATTCCTTCATATGAGATTTTGCTACTCTACTTTTCTCTACTGCTCAATGGTCCAGCTAGATAGCATGGCTTTTGAAATAGGCGATGCCTTCTCTAATTAAGCACCATTGCAGTTACTGATGGATTCAGACAATTTTGCGTTCAAAGTTAATGAATGTTGGCTTTGATCAGTGTCTGACTGTGATTGGTAGTGGTAGTTTTATCCATGCTTTATGCAAGTCACCCAAACCTCTTGGTTATACAGAACTGAGCTAACAGTCTCACAGGAAAAAAAAAATTCAGTAAGTGAGCCAGTGTCAGAATGTACCATGTGCAAGAAACGCGGCCTGCATGACTCCTAAAAGAGATGCAAGGGAAGTATAGGAAACCCCAAGTGTTTAATTTGAATCTTAAGTATGTGGTCAAAGGTTGTGCTGCAAAAGCTGTATATTCAATTGGGTTCAGTACAGGTGGCTTCCTCCTGCAAAAGCCACTTGGCTTCCTGTCCTGGCTCTACTATCCCATCACTGTGAGTGACGTTCTAGAAAAAGGTGTCAAGCTCAAGTAATCAGGCTGCCTTTAATGATCTGTGCAGCTGTCTCTGTCTTCTCTCTGCACAGTTTCTAGATGCAAGGTACGTATGCCTGTCCCACACCTCTCCACGCTGCTGCTCTCCATGATGCACGCTCACTGCATCAGAGCTCACAGGGAGGAAACTGAACCTGTGTGACCATTGTATCGGTGCTTTCCCTGTAGGGTTTTTGATGAATTTGCATTAGGTGATTATCCCCTCATGCATGTCTCAGAAAGGCAGGTAACTCCACATTGTCAGTTTTCCATCTGTAGCATGTGGATAATTACACTTTGCTGCCTCACATGGGTGTTGTGAGCACTAATTAGTTAATGTCTTTTCAGCACTTTTATCATACAAATACTAAACACTTATTGCTATAATTATTATTATTTCTTATTAATTTGTTGTTCTTCAAATAAGGGATTTTGAGCACTCAGTTATGTCTGAGTATTTGAAAGTATAACTTCATATACATTAAATGACAGTACTGCCAGTTGGTTGTTCTAAAAGGCTGATGCTTGTTTCATGCTTGGCAATTCAGAAATCTACCCCAACTGAAGCAGCGTTTTCTTTAAAAATATGCCTCTGAAGCAACAAGATCAACCACGAAACACAGAAATCCAGTGTCTGTAATATAATAAGGCATAACACGGTTTACATTAGTTGATTAATAGTGCATGCTTTGGGTGTGCTGTGAGCACTGGAAAAAACTCAGTTGGCTAGAGGGAATGTGGCTTTGGACATCAGTGGCTGAACCACAGCCGTGTCAATCCAGCAATGCGGTATTCCTGACTCCATGCCAAAATCACTGGACTTCTACAGAAATTTAGGTTCTCTTGAACGCCAAATGTAAGTAAAACTTGAAAAGGACAACTTAAGCAAAACTTAAATAAAATATGAAGCTATCACATTTACTGTGATTTGGTGTGGAAAGCACATACCTGCCAAGGGTCATACAGGGGACGGTGAGCCTGGTCAGAATAACGCTCCCTCACTACAGAATCCAGCCCCGAGATTCCCTTGGTCTTGGGATGTTCTAAGGCCAAGGGAATGCCTTATGCTCTATATGACATTATTTTTAAGTCTGGAAATCCTGTTTTTCTGCACTAGGGAACTGAAGCACAACAGGTTTGGGTTTTGTTTATTTTCCTCAGAGAAGGAGTCTCCTTCCCTGGAAACATTCAAACCCCGCCTGGACGCGGTCCTGTGCCCCCTCCTCTAGGTGTGCTGCTCACGCAGGGGGGTTGGACAAGGTGTTCTCTCGAGGTCCCTTCCAACCCCTGCCGTTCTGTGATTCTGTGGTCTGTGAAGGGGAATCCTGATGTGGAAAAGCTGCTTCTTGCAGATGGAGGGCCGAGCTTCTGTAGCAGGCTTCCTTTTTCTGGACTACTGTGGAAGCTTTTCCATACAGTCTGAGGACAATATAAAGGGATAGTGGCATGAAGGATTCAATTTCCCAGGCGGAAAGCACAGGCATGGGAATGAAATTCTTATTATGTACAGCCACTTGGAATTGGATACAGAACAAAGCAGATCTCTGGCAAGCATCTGAAGAACTGATTGATGATGGAGCACTGTAGGGGGAAGGAGTGGAGGCTGGCAGGTAGGGATGGATGGATTGGGAACTATAGGAAGCTGCAAATCATCAACTTCTGGTCCACAAAGACCAGGAAAAAGGAATGCAGCTCAAGCCTTAAGCCATCTTTTTCTTGGAGCCTCTTCAGGATCCATGAAAGCATGGCTGTAATTGGATTAGAGTTTGTGTGGAGGAACAAAGCCCCTGTGCAGATGTCCTTGACTTGCTATCTGCTTCCCTTGTGGAGCAGCTACGAATTTTGCTGGTGAGTAGAGGGCCATCGTGCTAGTCTGTAGCTGGAGAGTGCACTTTCCAGTGGGACCCCCCTGTGCCATGTCACAGCCGGTTTCCTGCTCCGTGACCACACGTACGACTGAAGTGGCTAGTTCATCCCAGACCAAACTGACTGCTCCGTGTGACACGTGATGGCATAAAGCATGGGAACACTGGGGGCTGGGGCTTGAGCAAGGTGTGGAGGTCTTTTGGTGATGTTTTGGAGAGAGGAGGTGGGGTTCAGTATGATAGGCTTGATGGGGCTGCCAGGTTAGTCATCTCAGCAGAAGGTAACTGCTATCCTACCCAGGTGAATGGATCACATCAAGGTTTCTTTCGTTCCCAGCCTTTCCCGTGGGATTTTCTGTGGGAAGGCATGATCTCCTCCATACAATAAGCTGTCAGACTTGTGACAGCTACATAGTGCCTGGATTGGTCTGTCTGCAAGTGAGGATTTTCAAGCTAAGTCTGTTTCTTACCGAGGATTGTCTGGGAGTGACCAGGAAAACAGAACTACCCTTTTTTGAGGGTTATTTTGAAAATGTCTGTGTTTGTAGAGTGAGGATGCTGTATATGATGTCGATAAATAATGTAGGAGAGTCTTGCAGCTCCTATGTAAGCTGGCAAGGTTTTCTTGCAGAGTTGGAGCCACTGTTAAAAAATTCTTAGGCTTTGGTAAATTCAGCTCTAAAACCAGTTTCAAATCTACAGTTAGGATGGGAATAATTTTAGGTTAACTGCCTAATTAAATATTGAGAGGATATATATTTTTGAAAAGTGGCAACTCTTTTCTTGTAGTTGCGTGTGCTTACATAAGCACTACAGTATTTTATGGTTTGCACCTGAAGTTACTTATGTACTATGCCCAGCAGCTATACGAATATCCATTTATGTGATCTTGTAATCAGTTTATTGGTGTTTTAGTGCCTTGTTGCTGTTATTTTTATCAGCTTAAGCTACAAGAAGTTAATTTCAAGAGAATTTCATAAACTAAGTTTGAAAGAAATAGTTCACCAAAAGTTATGAAGCAATGGATACAGTCCAGTCCTGGCAGGTTTTTTGCTATCTTCAAGGAAGTCATAATGTAAACTCTAGTGTTTTGTTGGTGGTTTTGTTTTTTAAGTGTTAATTTTACAATTATTTTATAATGTGTTTTCAGAAAGACAAAGTTTATAGAGATACAACATTTTAGTAAACCAACAGATATTTCTGCAGGGAAAAAATTGCTACATTTTAGAGCAAACAAGTCCTCTTTCTGGTGCAAAAATCTTGTCTGTTTTTTTTCCACAACTAGGCTGGCTGGTCTGGTTAAAGCTATTACATTTCTGTATAACACTTGTCGTTCTTAGAATAGACTATCACAGTTCCGACAACACACATACTACATACTGTAAACAATTTTATTTAATTGATGTCAGAATTAAATGCTATTTTTTAAAATAAATGCACGAGTAGATTATCTGGAGAGAAGTTTTTTTAGTACCTACAATTGTAGCAGGCAAAATTTATTAAGAGGCCATTGTCAGTACTTCATTTTGTGACTGTGACTAGGTGTTGCGTTGTAGTGGTAAATAAGCATGAATAAAAAGCCAACTTTGCAATGCATTCCCAACCGATAGGCTTATGATATTTTGTGCCTGTATCATAAAATAGCAGATCATCCTATTGGAAAACAAAACAAAACTCCATTAATTAGGCACAAACTTGTATCTTTTTATAATGTTTTTATGGTTTTAGGAAGGGACAAATCCCATGGTGTCATCCATGAACGTAGCTGAAGTAAAAGTGGCCCACTTTTAGTTTGAGCGAGAAGCACCATAATAGACTGGGTTGCTATTATAGAAAGTTTATTATTATTGGTATATAAACTAGCTGGGGGCTTAAACACAGAGCAGCTGGGTAATTTAGCTAGCTCCTGGATCCAATTAAAAAAATCTATGTTCTGTCCACAGTAGGGGAATGGTCATAGCTGAGAAACTACTATATATTAGATTGTACCACACCTGTGGCATGTTCACTGTTATAAGCTGTGTAGGCTGTAGAAAACATTAAATCCTCTCATTACTGCCTTACATAAGGCAGACACTTCAAGCAGTTCCACATTTATCTGAGATTACCAGTTAAACTCATTAAAAAGCAACTAGGGCTTGTTCACTCAATTGGATGTTTTCAGGATTTTGGTGTGCTTTGTGATTAACAACAGTATGTCTTTGATTAGGGAGATGACATTTTTGGGAAGACTTACCCTTTCTGATTTTTTGTTTGCTGGGTAAGTCCGAGGGGGCAGGTATGCTGTTAGCTCTCTCACCCTTTGTTGGTAAAACTAAACTTGTGAAACCGGAACTAGAATTATTATTATTATTTTTTTAAATTTGAGGAAGAAATGCACCATTAACACTTAGGGTTCTAGCCAAGCTCAGGCTCTGACAGCAATTACAGGCAACTGGTGGAATAAATAATTGTTTGGAAACCTCTTTGTCATTAATATTTCCTTTTTGTTTATATCAAATAAATGATGGAAAGAAACTTGGACTTGTAATGAGGTAGCAGTACATTGAACTTCCTACCACCAATGTCCTGGTTTTCTTTGGACTTTTGGGGTTTTTTTTCCTGTTTCACACTTTTTCACATTAAGTTGCACACTTGTTGCTACTCACTAAATGAAACCTTACCAGTTTCTTTAAACCCGTAAGTAAACTTAGCCCAGTGCACGGTTTCAGAGAAGTCAATGGGGCCATATTGGTGGATTCCTCTGTTCAGAAACTTAAATGCTTTTGGGATCAGAGCTGACAGTCGTGAGCTTCCATGGACAGAGACTGTTTTCTTCTTTTGTACTAGGAAGTTATTGTCTCCTTAGTCGTAGTGCAGGGTCCCGGATCTGAATCTGGCCAATATCAGCTAAGACATTCAGGCACTACTGTAATACAAATAAGAATAATAATGGTATTTAACATTGCTTTTTTCATAAATCAATCAAGAAGTCAAAGCAGCAGGCATAACTAATATTACTTACAGTCAGATAGGGCTACATCTCTTTCATAAAAAGTGTTTTTCTGCAATATTTAACCATTGTTGGCAACAATCATCAATATTAATCCTTAACAGCAACATGATAACCAAGCTAGCAGATAAAATGGCTGTTAAAAAAGTAGGAAAAAAAAGGAATAATAGGATTGTGGAATTTTAATATTCTCCAGCTATTTATTAAAAAGTGCTTATTTTGTATGTGTTTATTTCTAATAATCAACTGTAACATTACTTTGCAAAAAACTGTAATTGCTTCTTAATTTCAAATCCCAGTTCCTTTGTGCTGTATACA
>VZTV01010986.1:27144-37229 GCA_013400875.1 Anhinga rufa
GTACTGTACAGCTGTGAACACACATTCTTTTTTGTTAGTCCCTAGAGTTGGCCTTGCCATTGGCATATGTGTGTGGGCCAAAAGTCAAACCATCACCACTAAAATACCATGCTATAGAAGCAAAAGAGATTTTCTTTTATTTATTTCCATCGTAACCTGTGATGTAAGCTGGTTACACAGCTTCTGTCTGTCTGCTGATTTTTTTACCATTTTGCATGTGCATTTTGCATGTATATATTTGTGTGTGTATGTGCATGTGAGCATGTGTCTGAATGTCTGTGCAAAGGNATAAAAGCTTTTTCCTCAACAGAATAGTTTTTAAAAGTCCGCCATGAGGAACATTACAGATATATTTTCTTTTTCGCGGGTAAAGCTAGTTCGATATTTTTATTTGTAATTTTATTAAAGAAAAATAGTTCAGAAATCATCAGTGCTTCAGTGAACTCAGCTGCATAGGCATAGAATGCTTGCATTTTTTTTATTTTGATACAAATATGTAAAAAATCAGTTAAAGCAAAACAGAAGAANAGTTTTTAAAAGTCCGCCATGAGGAACATTACAGATATATTTTCTTTTTCGCGGGTAAAGCTAGTTCGATATTTTTATTTGTAATTTTATTAAAGAAAAATAGTTCAGAAATCATCAGTGCTTCAGTGAACTCAGCTGCATAGGCATAGAATGCTTGCATTTTTTTTATTTTGATACAAATATGTAAAAAATCAGTTAAAGCAAAACAGAAGAAATACGATTAAGGAAAAAGTTTGCCATTTACACACCCCCTTAAAAGAATTCATACTAAAGTCAGGATCTCAGCCCGCTCTGTCCATGTTAACCTTACTTGACCAGGGGTTAGAGGAGACCACCTAGGCATGATTTGGTCAGATGGAACTCATTCCTCATTTGAGGGGCTTGGTATTTCTTTGTAGTGCTCCTGTAATTTAAAAGCACACTGACCTCTTCTAATACACAGGTATTTACCTAGCAAAGAAGCCTACCTTTTGGATTGTAGATTAGATTTAAAATTAAGAAATAAGATTTCTACTATTTCCTCTTAAATGTACATTTACGCAGTGAATATTTGCTTGTCAAACCTGTTTGCTAGTCTCCATTTATTACTTCGTTGTGATGGTCTCTGTACTCTCACATGCGAAAAAAAGAGGTAGAAAAATTTTTTCTTAGAAAATAACTTGCGGTGCTCTTGGGTGAATACATCCTTTATCCATACTCAGATGATAAGAGTGAAAGCTTAGCTCATATTTCTGCACTAATCTACTTCAAACCTGATCTTGAAAAATTACCCTCATTGCACAAAGAAAATACAGCATTTAAGTCACCATGCTGATCAAATTTGGTTCTGCTTTTTTACTGTGGAGGGAACAAATTGTTTGGTGATTCTGTGATGTGAACCAGCATCCCCTAGGGAACCGAGTAAGTTTTTTGTTTTTTGTTTAACCACTTTCCTTCTTTCCCAAGTAGATTGTAACTCTTTTAATGAGACTGATACATTATTATAATATCGTATTTGTATGCGAAGTATTGAAAGGTTAAAAAAAAAGCTTAATACTTTATATTGCTATTGATAGCATGATTTTAGAACAGAGAAACTAAACATTTAGATTTCATGCTTGCATTATTGTTTTTATGGAAATAAAAATCAGGAATGCTGCTTTAAAAATTAAATGTCTACTGAAATAAAATACAGGCTGTCAAAAAGGGAATAAGAACAACAAAAAAATGTTAGTAGCTGTCTCTGAATTTGTCTTTATAGTGGTAAAAGTATATAATTAATAGAAGAATTTTAGCTCCAGATGTGGCTATACTATAATAGAGCCTTATAAATGCTACAGAAAGAAAAATTGCTTGGAACGAATGAGAACCAAATCAAGAGCACACCTGGGTTTGACAAAGATTGCATTTACTGACTGCTGTGCTATCACATTACAGAGAAAGACCAAGTCTTTGGGAGCAGCTGTAGAGAAAGGCCTGGCAAATCTGCATGCAAATAGCAGCACATTGTTAACTTAATCAGATGCCGAGAAAAAGATGTGCCAGACCATGAGGATGATCTATAAACAAGTACAGAGTCCAGAGAGATTGTGAGGGCTAGGCAGATTAAAAAGGTATACCACAAGGGTTCTGTCCTTGGGTCAGATTCTCGTCTTTTATGTTGCCTGAAGGTTACTGCCATTCAAGCTAACTTATCACAGTGTTTGTTATAGCCCATTGTAGTAAATTTGTCAAATAGTACCCGGTTTGTTCTTTGCACGGATATAAATAATTGCATATTATTTTGGGAGTTTGGTAGCTCTTTGTTCCTTGGTGGTAGAGATACGGGTATTATTTTCTGAAGGAACAGTGTGTGATTTCATAACTCCCATTAAATAATATTACTGTATAAATGTTCCAGTGTAGTGAGATAAGAAATAGTGTGATACACCGTATAAAGAGACGGATCTTCCATTAAAGGAAAATCTTTCTTATAAACTGAAGTGCCCTGACGAAAATCGTCTTAAGAAAGTTAGACACCTGCTCTTCATATCATTTATTAATATTAATGGGAATATATGTTTAAAATCTTCTCTAAGTCTAATATCATAAAAAATAAAGAAGTAATACTATTTAATCACCCACAGCTTAATAGTGCCTTAGTTGTTTACTGCCATTGCACTAATTGCTCTGTACTAATGTGTTTTTGTGTGATTTCCAGTAGTGCTAAAAGAACTGAGATGCATAACCAATTAAATATAGTGTTTTTATGTTAAAAATATATCTGCTGTAGACTAGCGAGAGAACAGTGGTATTCTTTTAAAAACAAGAGAGAGTTGGCAGTTGCATAGCTGCAGAGCAATAGGTATTTTTCATTGCATCTTTTCCACAGTGACATTGGAGTAATCTTTATGAATAAGCAAACTGCAGAAAGCTGAGCATTTTATATTATATTATGGGCCAGAATCTCTTGTCATACAGTTATAAATCAGGTATAACTTTAATAAAGATGGAGGATTTACATCCACCCAAAAGAGGTGGACTCAGGCCTTTTGTTTCTGCAAATGACTTTTCTTTTTTTGGAAATGTAACTTTTAAAACCTGAAATAAGAGATTCATCTTGCACAGCCACCTGAGCATAAATATTTTGGCTATGCCTGCCATGTGGCAAACTGAGTACAGGGCCAGCCATGCTGGGCAGGCAACCCAAGCTGAAGGAAGTGGTTCGGGTCCCTGGCCGAATCGAAGGGAGCAGGACAGAAATGATGTTCAGAGACTTGTAGGAGAGGAAGGAACGCTGTTTATATACTGTAGCATACCCTGCCAGAGGGTTAATTGAGGAACATTGTTGTTGGCTCCAGAAGGAGCTTCCTGCCTGAGACAGGGCACCACAGTGGAGACTGTGAGGGTGAGCGAGGTGAGGGGAAATTGGACATAATAACATTAATAATAATAATTAAAGACTAAGAGTAACAAAAGAACACATAACTAATACACCAGTCTCTTGCTTTTTATTACAAAATTAATATTCATATGAATGCTATCAGAACTATTCAGTATTAAACTGGTAAGACAAAAGCCACATTGTAATATATTATACAGTATATTACAAGATGTTTGTTTCTGTGGATTTTGACCAGCTGAAAACAAACTAACAGCCCTATCAAATAGTCTGTTTCTAGGTCTTCAGCACAAGGCCCTCAGTCAGCATAGGATCCCCAGACCCACAGAGCAGGAATGCTCTTCACTTGATATGGGGGGAGGTAATGAGATCAATTAGATCCTCATCCATTGAACTGTAGACAGCTGTTGGTGCATAATAATCATCATTAGAGATGGGTGAATGTGGGATACTTGATTTGCCAGCCTACCCGCAGGTATTCTAAAAATGCCAGACTTAACTCTTGAGTATTTTGAGTACTTGAGGCCAACATTTTCTCTGAAGTCTCTCCTGGGACTATTGATCATAAAAGAAGAAAAAGGTACATCTGAGGGCAAGGAGAGCTAGAAGGCTGCCAGGCTGTTTTCCAGGGCTGCAGAAAGTTGAGCGGATAAACCCTGCCAGCTGCTGTGCAAGCACCGCCCTCTTCAGGGCCACATGGAGCTTGTGAGCAACTAACCCCAGCGTTGGCCACCATTCTGATTTCAAATCTCAGCAGCCATGCTCATTAGCCAGATTCTTGTTCTCTCTTCAGGATAGTTTCATGGTAAGAATTGCACCCTTTTTAGGTTTGGGTGGATTCTCTCTGTCCATCCACTAGTTCAAATGTTGCCTATTAACAAGGAGCACCCCCATCCTGGTTGTATACCAATGCAACCAGTTTGTGTGTTAATGAAGTTAGGTTGATTTTGACTTTGCTTTTTGGAGGATGGGTAATGTAACCTGATCGGTATTTCAGTTTGAGCCTTTAAACTACCAATAGGCTTTATAAGCACCACTAGCATGTCCAGAATATACAGTCACTGTGCCGTGATCTACATTGTTCCTGGTTATTAATTTCAGACTTTTCTTTGAAGCCTAAATAAATGTGTGTAGCCTTTGATACTTATATGTTAAAAACGTTATAAAATTCTCTTAACTGATGTTGTTATTCATATACCTCCTTGCAGCTCTATACCTTCTGCACTTTTAACCTTTATAATAATTCTTATAATTAAGGGTCCTTTTTTAAGGCAGTGGGTACTGCCATTCCAATAGAGGAAATATAAGTTACTACTGTTTAGTTTTGATTTGGTAGTGTAAGAAAACAATCCACTTATTTTGGTGGCTTCCTTATTCATTTATACTCCTTAAAATAGGTGTGAGTTTCCAGTGTGAAATGATGGTATCTCCCTGGTTAGGTCATGGTACTATTTATGGGAGTTTAATAAAAACAGTCCAGCATTCATGGGATAGTGGGCATTAGAGTGAAAGCAAATATGTACAAGAGAGAAAGTGCATGTGGGAGGAGATCTTCTGAATCCTAACCCAAGTTTTTGACAGTGCTTCTGGCATATTCTTATGTCCTTTACCGCTGTTGCCTGACATCTAGGTCTAAACCCATTCGTGATGTCAGTGGGTATATATATGAGCAACAGACTTGGGCCAAATTTGGAAAATAATACTTAGGTACCCTGCGAGTTGCTGTGAAGATTAATTTGTTTATGTTTCTACAAGACTCTGAATATATAAAGTGCTGTATAAGTGTTTAGCAGTATTAAGTCCCCATGCATCACTTATGTATCCTCAATATCAGTACAGACTGTGGGTTTTGCTCTTATGGACTAGTAGAGCCTAGAAGGGAAGAAAAGGAAATGGATATTATGGTTCCAGGAACTGGCGAAATAAAGCAACTGGTGAAATGCGCTCTATTCTACATGCACACAAATAATGTTTGGGTAGATGGTCACACAGTACCAGTGTGCAAATATTTATCTGTTTGCAAAGAGAATCTCAGCCTTTATTGTCCAATGCTGCAAACCATTATTCTTGTAAACACCATTGGATTTCTCATATGCATAAAGACTATTTTTAAGACTAAGAGTCTGTGGAAAAAGAATCTAACATATCTTTTTAGATGAAATTGACTGTACTGTTTTTATGGCATAGCAGGCTTTTGGTAGATCAACTAGTTGATTGCACTTGAAGATTCATCTGCATAGTGGTCTTTCCTTAGATTTGCTTTCATGATGTGTGCAAGAACGAATTAAGCTTGTGCACTTAAAACATACTGAATATCTGAGACGATGGCTAGATAGCAGGTAATAGGAGTCTCTTAGTTCTCTTTGATGGTGGCACTGTCATCATCAGTTTGGTTATAGCGGCTGCTCCTTTCTTGCCGGTTGGTTTTATTTCCTGTTCTCGAATAATCTCTCTCATTCAGAGCAAGGTAAAGACAGCCATCTTTTTGAAAGCTGATAAAATGGGATAAATGAAAGTGATGAAAGAAGACATCAAGGCAAACATTTTCTCTGTCCGGCATGGCTGAACTAGGGTTCAGATGCTACTTTAGAGATTTCACCATACTTTTCATTAGAGATATATCAGTAATGAAGTATGAGATGGAATATCAGTATCATCTGGGGAAGAGCCAGCAATGAAAATGTGTTTTGGGCTGTGAAATTTCTATGCATTCATTAATGAAAAGGCATTTTACGTCTGTAATTCTGGATTATCCAGACTGTTCTCAGCCTTGGTAGTGGAAGGCAGTGTGGAAGCCCCACGAGTGCAGCAGCAGCATTCCTGACACTGCCTGAGAGCGGCTTTGTGCGTGGTGGGAGCAGGGCACTGCCGAACCCTGACCTCAGCTCTGGACAAGTATGTGAAGTTTCTTTCTACTTTTGATTTTTAACTAATCCCTGGTTCTTAAAAGTATTCTTAAAAGTATTATGTTTTGTGGAAATCATAAGAGGAGAATCTACATGAGAGGGTCAGCAGGGAAATGTGAGATACTTACATTCACTTGTCTTCTCTCCAGTGCTGTTGTCTTCCAAATAGAATTTACTTTCCTTCAACTTTTTTTTTTTCATTCCTTCTTCTCACTGGGTGCCTAGCTGTAACCCTGAAAGAATGTATCTGACAGGTGGCCCAGTGCTGAGGCCCCAATATCACTTGGCAGTTAGGCCTTGTAAGATGTAAAAGAACATTGTATAGGAAGAGCAGTGATGTGCAGTCAGCTCAAACAGTGCCATCTTTCTCCTCCTCTCCCTATACCAAAAGTTATAACATCATGTTTTGGTCACAGCAGTCAGCAATTAGTATGAACCAAGCAACGTTATGGTTTTAACTGGTTACAGGTTACAGGTTACAATTACAAAGGTTACCACTGTGAGGAAAATTAATTGGCAATACTTTCTTAATGTTTTTGCCAACTACAAGAATTGAAAGAACAAAAGTTCTTTTATGTCCTTCCCCCATCACTCCAGCTCTTCCCAGATAATTCCAGGCATTCATCTCTCCAACTCAGAAGCATTTTAAATTAAGCTAAAGAGGGAGGTGATCATCACCAAGTAATTATAATTATAATCGGAAGGAAAACTTGAAATGCAGTCTCCCAAGGTGATGCAGTTATTCCTGGGCGTCAAAGCAAATCTCCCTCTTCTCCCTGCCCACTGTGTCTGGACATGGAGGGCAGCTGATGTCTGGCCCTAAAGTACATTAATGTATTATGGTAGTCTGCTGGTATCAAAAATGGAGCAGGATGGAAGCAGTTGGGATCTCCCAGTGTCTAGAGCAATTAACTCCATGTGTGTCCTGATATCATCAGTTGCGATTGAAGCTGGCATTTTTGTAGTCCATACTGTCCATTTTTCTGATGGGCAAAAAGGACTGATCTTGTGGCTGAATTAAGCTTCTCTGAGGCGGCATTCCAGTTTTTGAAGATACATTTTAGAATAATAAAGTAAAGCAGCATTCATGAAGTACAAGATTGAAAGGCATGGCACACGTTAAGTCAGAGCTTCAAACAGTACTGCTGTCCTGAACAGAGAATCTAGAATTTTGTCTTGAATTTGTTTGCCTGTACAAAGATTGCATGAATGTGAGGTGTTCCATTGTACATACATAAGTCTCCATCACAGTCCTCTCCAGCAAAAGGCTGAAGCCTTTTTTAGTATTAGTCACTATATAAATACAGCATTGAGATACATAATGTTTATAATCTTGACTGTCTACTGTGCAGCCTCCCCGTATTTTTTTGTAAGTAGCCTCTGTTGAGCACAACTACTACCTACACCCATCTTTTTTTTAATAATGTGACTAATGACTGTGGGGATGCAGCAGTATAAAGCAAGTATAGTGTATGGGACTTCCAAACGTCTGCTGCTTCAGAATTGTTTAGTAAACGTCACAGAAGATTGTGTGTTGTAAACATACAAAATCGTATTAATGACTGTATTATTTTTTTCCAGTTATTTTGTTGCTGAGTGTGTTTCTGTTAGCAAAAGCACCTCTGACGAGTATCATATTGCTTCCTGTGTTGATCTGGGACTTGTAAGAGGCTAGATCATTATCACTCATCTTGTAAGTGTTTTGTTCTACTTGTGGGTACTCGTTTGACTGTCTTCACTGTTGCTGAAGTTTCACCCAGGTTGCACCAAGTAAAGTCTCTTAAAAGATGCTGCTGGCACAACTTTTTTCATCTAGGCTTTCTTCCTACACGCGAAATGAATTTCTTTGCAGCATTCTAGTCAAAAGAAAGTGATTATCTAACCATGACCATTTCTACACTGCAATGCACTAAGTCCAAATTCTGTGCTCTCAGCAATCCCTGTAGTCCAAAGGAACGGGCATTTTTTTTCCGTAGCTGTGACATAGATTGAATCCCCATCCATTATCTTCACAAAAAGTGATGGCTCATTTTTTTAAGTCCTGATTGGCAAAAATTTTGTGGATGACTGTTTTTGATGATGATTATTTTTGTAGATGGGTTATTTGCTATGCTCTTCAAGTGTTCCCCAGACTTTGACTCCTGATGTTGTCCAGGCAATTCAGCTGGTATACCATAGCCTGTTGAACTAGTCTCGTGGGAGACTGTTTGCCTGCTCACTCACCTAAATTGGTGTTACTGTAGTGCGTGGAGTGGAAAGACTCCCTTCAGTTAAGGCAGTATGTTCCAGACCAGAGATTTTGCTTCTGTTTGTTTGTTTGTTTTACATGGTTTCCCTACTTAGAAGCTGCTGTTGCTGGGTGACTGCTGGCATTCTGCTGGTTAACTTTAGAAAGCCATAACCTGGCTGAATAGATCATGTCACAACTCTGAACATTAGAGGTAGAATTGCATCCGGTGTCTGTTGTTGGCTCTTGTTCTGTCAAGGCTAGAAAAATGCTAACTGATTTGATAAGCAGTTAAAATGTCCTCTAAAACAGGAGCATGAAATAGGCTGGATTTGTACTCAGTGAGAGCTCTGTAATGGCAGAAGTGTGCGTGATCAGATATTCCTGACCTCTACCAATGGGCTATTGGCCCGTCTGCTACTCCGAGTTTTTGCTGTCATCAGCTGTGCTGCCAGGGTCTGCTCTAGCCAACTCTTCTAAGCTATGGCCAGCTTGCTGGGAGCAGAGACCACTGGGCTCC
The DNA here is from genome assembly GCA_013400875.1 of Anhinga rufa. Lineage (NCBI taxonomy): Eukaryota > Metazoa > Chordata > Aves > Suliformes > Anhingidae > Anhinga > Anhinga rufa. Next base: position 36,186 of record VZTV01010986.1, read on the forward strand.
TCAGTGCAGATTTCAAGCAGAATGGCAACTGGCGCAAAGCTCTTGCTTTGGCACCCTTCAGTCATCCAGGTTCTGTTCTTTATCCCTCTCTTCCCAGTTTTCCTCCTGTCTTGCCAAAGAAATGTGGCACTAGTGGAATCTTCCATTCTGGGCAATTATCTTAGGTACTCTTTGCCAGAAGACCCAGAATTAGGGTTTTTCCTCAAATTAGTTCCAGAAAAGAATCTGAGGAAAGGGAGACAAGAGGATGGATTTGTCAGCTTTGGTGTTGGCACTCTTAGGGCCATGTTTGCTGGCTCATTTTGCCTACCTTGTGAAACTTCAGGGCAGACCAACAAAGAATTAGTTTCTCTTGGGACTGCAATCCCTGTTGTATCAACCCAAATGGCTTGCTTCAATCTGGAGAAGCCAAAAAATACTAGCAGTAGCTGCTTGCAATAGGTTTCTCCAAAAGCATACTGGACATGAAGATGGACTTTGAGCATACCTCTTTTTTTCTGAGGGTTGTTTTGGTGAACAAAGGAAATTGAGAGCTTTTTTTGCTGTTGGAATAGTTCCCTGCTTAACTGTGGTAAAAAAATCCAATTTGATCTGAGATCCCTGTACAGCCCCCTCAGAGTGACCTCCCAGAACTGATGATTTTCTTGCCTGTAAAGTTCATTTCCCCCTAAACCTCACTTCAGAGCTTGAAGCAGAAGTTGTGAATTTTTGCAGTCTCTTTGGAAGACCAGAATTTTTGTAGCTAAGCGTACATTTAGTATGCTAAAGACTCAGCAACAGAACAAGAAAAATTTATCTCTTTACTGTCGTCTTTATTAAAGAAAGCAGTGAATTGTCCATTTTCTTTTCCTCCTTAGTTTTGGTAGGAAACCCTGAGCATTTAGTGTCCCTGGCTCGGGCAGTGAATAAGCACTACAGGTTCTCCCAGAAGGCTGCAGAGCCTTGGCACTCAGCTCCCCGATTTGACCCTGCAGTAGCTGCTTGAATTCTCCTCTGCTGAAAGTGAGCACAATCCTATTAAATATTCTGCACAAGGGGCGGGGG
>VZTV01010987.1:0-5000 GCA_013400875.1 Anhinga rufa
GTTCTCTACACCCTTCACCAGCTCTGCTGCTCTTCGTTGGACACGCTCCAGCCCCTCAGTCTCTTTCCTGCAGTGAGGGGCCCAACATGCGGCAGGAGTAATAAATTACTGAACAGGTCTTTGCAGAGCTGAAATCCAGTGTTAACCTCCACAAAACCCACAGGGTCAGAAAGTTTGAACGACAGTCCCAGGGAGTAGAAATGGTGTGGAGAGACCATGCTGAGGGGTTTCACATGCCCTGGGCACTGCTGAGCAAGGCTGTATATCAGCTCTCTCCAAGGCAGGTCACAGAGGGGCTGGGGTGGCCCTGAGTCACTGTGTAGCTACACCATCAAAACCCCACCACCATCCCCAAACAGGCCCAAGGCAGCTGTTTCTGCTCAAGACCACTGGTTAATGGTTGGAAGAAAGCTGCCATGTGGCTAGAGGAAGGGTGAAAAGGACCCGCTCTTCTTTTTCCTCCTTTTGGCTCTCAGTGCCAGGTCCTGTTCCCAGTGTCCATTCAAATGATCTCTCAACAGAGCATCTGGGTTTTGATCCTAGACAACGGTGCAACTGAATGCCATGGAACTGGAATCTGTTGTATTACTCATGCACATAGCAGATTTACTGCATTTCAGAAAGTTTTCTTTAAAAATGCCCCAAAATACTTGTTATGAGCAGAGTGGTTAAAACTTCTAAAATACAAAATCATAAATATATATTTATGATTTTTTTTTAAACAAAACATCCTGCTCAGGCTGTTATCTATGGATGGCCATAGAGATGCAGTTTGATATACTTTAATCCTTAAAGGAATGTGGTCTTTGTATTGTATCCAGTGGGGTCACAGTAAAATATCTCACCCTGCATTAGGCATCTATACAGTAACCATACCGCAAAACCGCCACTGCCTATAATAGGCCACACTTTTTTTCATGGTGATCATGGCGCCTACTATCTTTTGATTGCCATTACATTAGCACTTTACTTGAAGACAAAGGGACAATCTTTTTCATGTAAATGTTAAATGCATGTCCTAGCTTATAGAAATCATTTTTCTTTTGCTTCAATTCCATTAATTGTTTTAATTGAGAGGAAAATTTGGGAAACTTTTCAGATGTTACTAGAACTCATTTTTAACAAACAAAATAAAATTGCTTTGTGTGTGTTTTTTTTTTAATGAGAAACTAATTAGATATTATTGCTTTTGTAAACAAGGCACCATTACCTTTCCTTCGGTTAGTAAGACAGGCAGTGGAAGAATTTAAATGTAAACACAAACAGGCAAACACTGATCGTATAATAAAGTGCATGTCTGTATTGGCTCTTCACTTTTAGGTTAACATGGCAAGTTTAACACTGTGCTGACACATTTTAACGTGGCATAGTTTTTTGAGCCAGAAAAAAAGTCACATGCTTTGCTAATATCAAAATTATTTTCCTTGGATTAAAGTATAAAACATATCTAAGGGGAAAAAATAATGCTTAAACAATAGAAGATGTCTTTTTAAGATGAGTGAAAATGTCAATTTTCTTCTGAGATGAGGTCCCCAGTCCCCCCATCTTTTTAGATTTTTGATACACAAATGTGCAAACTGATGAGTTCCCCTTTTCTCAGGCAACAAGTAGTTAAGTAGCAATAATTTTGACTGCAAAAAGACCTGCATTGTCCAACTGCAATGCATTCAACGCTCAGTTTTGTTGAATATTGCATGTGTTACGTAATACAAAGACTTCTATAATACATTGCTTCACAGTGTTAAGAATCTTTTTAATGAAGAGAAATTACTGAGCTGCTGTAGAGAATAAATATATATGTACCTCTTATCTAGAAAACTATATTGTGATATTACTTCTCCCTTTTGGCATTATATGATTTTGATTGTGACCTTTTAACACAGATGCCTCATCTAGTCAGTCTGACTGAGATCTGTAACATGAGACAAAAGCCAAAGAACAGGACACTTTGCAATGAGGAAATACACTTTTTACTTTTGATAACATTTTTGGAAGTACGGTTTAATGATCTGGTACTTCTTATCTCTGTGTAACAGGATAGGAAAAGAGAGAACAGTAGCCCTCTGCTGCCCAGAAGGCAATGGGCAAGAGATGCTCAGGCTGATTTTGGTAAAACACTGCATACATTTTCACTGCTAAACAAATTAATAATAAAATGAGACATGCCATTTTTAGTGAGAGATTGCCGAGAATTAGAACTACTCTCTCTTCCAGGACAGGAACAGGCTGGTTTACAGTCACCTCCACTTCTTTCCTCTTTTTCCCTCCCATTGGAGACAGAGGAGGTTCACTGTGGCTCACAGCAATGCGGAATGAGAGGACCCCATCCCAGCTAGTGCAGGGGCAGCTGTGTTGCAGCAGAATGCCAGGTTCTAAAACTATCATTTCTATCAGGTTTTCAAAGCCTGTTTTCTCTCTTTGAGGCAGAATAAAAGTATCTTTTTTTGCTGGCCATTATGCTGACCACATTATGCATGTGAACCCGTAAACTTCTGGAAACAATTTAAAGTACTATTTAGATTTTAATACCAAAAAAGAATCCTGAGCAACACTTGAAGTTGCTGCTTTACAATAGAGCAGACACCATAACTAGATAGAAAACCCAAACAAATCCAGTATCCCTCACTATCACCCTTACCAAGCAGTAAAAAACGAAAATGAAAAATAGACACCGAGTGACAGAAAACACATAGTTTGCCGGGTTCATTAAGGAATCTGGTAGCACATCTGGGAAACTGAGACTAAACATCAGACTCTCAGAATACTCTGAATATTGGTTTATCAGATTTTGAGAGGAATGCTTTTGTAATCCTTGCTGAAATATAAAAATTCCTTTTTTTATGAAATGCAAGCTTCTTTAAATTCCTTCACATTGATATTAGCAGATCTCAGGTGGAGAATAAGCTTAGTCAGAAAACCTGAGGCACCTGATGTTACACACTAACAAATACCCAGAGGCTGATTTTGGCGGTTCTGTTTAAGGCGTTTGCTCAGGTATCCTCGCTTTTCAGATATGCCCCCTGTCACAGCAGAAACAAGTGACAACTGAGTGTGTTGGAGGGAGCTGGCTGAATGTACTGGGAGGCAGCACTGGTGCCACTGGATCGTAGCCTGGAAATTTACAACTGGCTTGGACAAGCAGATATCAGTGATACTAAAATATGTCCATTTTCCGTAGGGCAGTACAGAGCAGGCCTTCGCCTCAACACAAGGGCTGTGCGGTACCATCCGGCGCTGACTTTCTTCAGGTGGACAGCCCTGAGGACGGTGTCCTTCAAACCCCTCTAGCACAAAATGCCACTTGGGAAAAAGTACTTTGATAAACATGTTTTAAATTAAATCCAAAACACTCTCAAGGGACAGAGCTGCTGTGCTACAGCCTCAAGATTTTAAACTAGATACCCCTGCTTTTCGCTGTGCAGAATTTGCCAGGTCCTTCCGTCGTTCATGCCTGAACACTGTGAATTAACAAGCATGTAAGTAATAACAAAGTGTTAGTTGAGATGCATGCCCTGCACAGTCAGAGAAACTAATTCAGACTGATTTCATTTTGACAGCAGCATCTGTGCTGCTCAAAACCACCAGCTAAGCTGCTGTGCCCAGGGAAGCACAGTATACCTCCCAGCCGAGGGAGAGTGTGAAAAAGGGGGCTTCAACCTACCTTTACGCCTGGAGGATAACAGACTGCTGTAGGGGTTGCCTTAATCAAAAGCATAAATTAAGAAGCTCTGAAAGCTGCTATGATACACGTACAAACTCACCTGAAGTTTCTACAGAGCAGCTTCACAACCCACAGCAACTGAGCATCCCCTTACAGGAGCATACTAGAAAGGCCATGCTGATCCCACAAGCACTCCCTATTCCCTGAAAACTTCAGTCCACATGCTAGAAATACCACTGTCTTTATATACACAGAGATTTTACAGCCTCCTTTACTAACTGAGTGGGAGTACGAATACCTAATGGAGTGAATTTTCCAAAAAGATGATAAGTAAAAGAAATTAATTTATGTATCTGTTTAGGTTGTTGTCCAGATACTGAAGGTTGTTATCCAAGTGACACCTGAATCTCAGTCAGAACACCCTCCAAAGTTTTAGCTAGGAAACATGATTAAAATGGGCCTAGCCAGCCAAATCAGTGATCATTAATCATAAGTGATCATTAATTAAAGGTCTCAGGGCAGACATCTGATAACTTCATCCCAATAACCTGGAAAGGTGGCAGGATTAGAGAGATAAGAGGTTATGAAACATGACTGAAATCCATGGCATGCTTTTAAGTATCTCACGTGGCTGCAGTTCTTCCCATAGTGTTATGTCCCAGTCTAGAACTGTTTCTAGTGTGTTAATCATGACACAGTTGCAGATCAGTATATGTAAATTAAAGTAGTTCCGCTTTTTATTGCTGTTTGGCTTGGGTTTGGCTTGGATTTTTTTGTTGTTTGGGTTTTTTTTGAGAGGGAAGAGTGTTTTTTTCATATTTTCCAGTTCAAAGCCTAGCACAACACGAACACAGGTATATATGTGTGTTACCATTTAATTTTGTACTTCACCTTATCCATAATGCAAGTAATTATTTTTCTTAAAGTACAACATAAACAATATTGTAAAGAAACTGCTGTATTCCATTATTCTGCAACCCAACTCAACGCAAGTTCATAGCTCTCCTTAGCATCCTTAGTGCAGCATATCCTTACCCATTGAACTGCTTTTTCTGAAAGCCTCAGTGTTAAGAAGACAGCTGTAAGAATAAAGAAGTCATAGCAGAAGGAAGATAGTATTTTATTTAAAGGGAAACTGCATCAAAGATTACCTAAAATGGAGTCAGCATCACTAAATTGAGAACATGCTGAAAGCAGCTAGTGAATGGAAGGCTCTGATTAGTGACCCTTCTCTCCCCTCATTTCTTTGACACTAGTAAGAATTTAAATGGAACACTGCTCAGCCAGCCTAAAATATATCTTCTACAAATAAAAATACAAACACAAAAAAGATAGATCT
>VZTV01010987.1:10000-15391 GCA_013400875.1 Anhinga rufa
GCCTTCTTGGTACGAAGGAACCTGGGTTTGCTTCCCAAATCTGCACAAACTCCTTGGCCATGTCCTAGCTCCACAGCAGGCATAACCAACCCCAAGTTTTCGCAGAATGGAAAGTGTGGCAAAACGAGGGCTGCAGCATTCTTTGATGAGGCATTGGTAGGATGGCTGGTGGGAAAAGATGCTGTGATGTATACCCATACTGCAACCGCAGCCATAGACACTAGACGGGGAATAGATATGAAGCAAGCTTGTAACTAGAATGCTTGCCCAGGTACAGACTTATTAAAAGTTTCAGGCTTATCTCTTTCAGGAGTGAAATTCTGTCTCAATCCACAGGACTGATGAAAGAAAAGCAGTAAAAGGTTTTTTTTGTTTGTTTTGTTTCCTTTAACTTAAAGAATAGTTAATTTTCCATTCAGACAATGCCCTTCTTGCTCGTGGAGGTTGACGTGTAATGGTGGTTTTAATCTTGTGCTTGCAATTGCTATTTCTAATTAATGTAAAGAGACATAAAAGCCAAATTATACACCCCTGAGTAAAAGAGATTAAAATGAAAATACTGCCAATTCAGTTCTAATTTTATTTATAAACCCAATCTGAAACAAATGTCACTTTTTTTAACTGATTCTGAATATATCATGCTGACTGTAAAATTGTAAAACTCCCACTGATGTATTCAGGAAATTCAGTTGAGCACACTCAGTAATTTCACTTTACTAGTCATTAGGTACAAATTACTGCTCACCATAAAAAATATGAATCAGCTGTCTGCATTTCTTTTTGATTTGGAAACTTAAGATCATGAATCACTTGCAATTAATTATAAACCACATGTAAACCAACAATGTGAATCGAATTCAAAGGCTATGTTTAGCAGCGTATCATTTGCTTGCTGAATGTCATGTATTAAAAGCATTATTCTTAGTAATTTAAGGGTTTTCCCAAAACTTACAACTTCAGTTCAGTAAAGACATTTTATCAGGGTCCAAGAGTTGGGGAAACCCTTCTTTAAATTGATTATGGAAGATTATTTATATTTAATGCCAACTTGTGTTTCCAGGACCAAATTAATGTCACATATAATTATGTAAAAGTAAGCTTAACAGATAAAAAAGCCAATCTGCAAATAAAAAGAGATTTGAAGTTTTGGGTTTGGCTGCATTTTAAGAAGATATTCTCCTAGACAGAAGTATGAGAGTATAAAAATATCCTTAGACAGCAAGAATAACTCATTTTGATATGTTCTTTAGGCCATACAGTTCAACATGCATTTAAAAGGATGTATTTTAGCCTTATCACAGCATATACTAAACTGCCCTGAGAAAATGGTATATTTTTAAGGAGAAGTTGCAAGAAAGTTAGCGTCACTGCTATATTATGAAATGCAATGTTTTCATGAAGAGCTTTTCTGAAAAACTATAAAATAGGAAACCTTTTCTATTTGTTTATAAATAGTGCCTTGTGCATCATTAGAGATAATTAATTTTCTTAAAAGATAGTGAAAGGAAAGGTTTTCTCTCTCTTCCTTTGATATGCTGCAGATTAATATAAGGATATCTGCTATTTCTTACATTGCAAAGTCCTTACCCGACACAATAGAATTACATATCAAACTAATACGTATTTCAGATATTTTCTTTATAAAAAGAAAATATACATATGCTAAGAACTGAGAAACTAAAAAGTATTTACAGCTACTTCCTACCACCAGTGTTCAATTCCTAGAGATTGCTGATAGATTTCTAGAGTGGCCTTGCTGCTAAAATTGCTGTGTGTTCATCAGACCTTTGCCAGACTAAATGAGGAAGCTACTGCCTATGGGGTGTAAAGTCTCCTTCTGGAGTTTCTGTAGGTGAGAAAACATACAGGACCTTCCTAGAAAGAGGTAATCACTTCACAAATCTGCAATATTTGTCAATACTGGGAATACTCACAGGTACACTGGATTTTGCTATTATATATCCATCTGCAAATATTAGTTTGAACTTTTCACTTCCTACCTACCCTTCTAAAAATGAAGGGGATTAATTGTAATTAACTTTTCTCTCCAAACAATTAAAGACATTTATTAAATTAAATTCTTTTACAAGGGTTAATAACATTTCTGATACAGGAGAGACAAAATTTAATAATTTCTGTCTTTGAAAGGTATTTTAAGTTCCTAATTAACGCATACTGTATACTGTCTGTCTATAAGAGTTATTTAAATTTGAGATGTTTGGTAAAAATCTTCAAATGCATTAATGATCAAATCCTCCTATTATTATCTGAAATATGGTAGATGTGATTATTAGACAACTGAGGGGTAGACAGATCTACCTAGCCTGAGTTTCTACATTACTTATTTTCAGCACAGGAAAATGATACTCATTGGAATAATGAGATATACTGATCACAGAAGGCTTTGCTTCAGACTGCTTATACAGTGTAAAGCATCTTCGGATTATGAATATTGCTGGTAAGACTGCAAGAACTTTGTTCAATACAAGATATTTTCTGACGAAAATTCATGAGGTATTAAAATAATAAAAAAGGTTAATGGAAAGATTTCTCCTTGCCAATTCCTTTCTCCAAGTATATAACCAGCAGATTCTACCCCTCTGACTTGAAAATGTCCCAATAGATATTCTAGAGTGATTCTATGAGAATCCATGTGCTTGTGTAGGACATCTTCGCATCACTGGTATTTGCCATTCAAACATGTATGGACTGTAGTCACAACCTAATCCCATGTTCCTGGTCCAATGTTTTAGCCAGACTAAATATAGTGAAGGATTTTACAGATACGTGCATATGAACACACATATGCACCTATTTATTTCTGGAAAAGCATCTATTTCACATTTTTGCTTTTGTCTTAATTCTCTAAAAACTTACCAAAGCCTTCTATAAAAAGGGAGAAAGAGGGAAAGAGTTACAGGTGATTCCTCATCAGAGGTGTGGAGAAGAAGGTGGTTACCTGTTGACAGATAGCATAAGCCAGTAGAGCAGTCCCCTAGTATTTCTTATGCTCTCTCATGCTGCACATATCACTCTCTGTTAAACAAGGAATATGAAATAGAGAGTCCTTTGGTCTTCTCCTTGATCGTGCTACCTTCAGACCTGTGTACTGATCCCATACATCTGTTCTTGGGAGGCAGCGTAATTTATAAGGACAGAACACATAACAGTAATGGATTAAATTTGAAAAATCTGATCTCAATTAATAAATCTTTGGTTTGATTCAGATTTAGTTTTTACTGATATGTTACTGTAAACCCAGTTACTGAAAACATATAACATTTGCTTTGAATGACAAATAGCAGGAGATACTAGAAGTAAGCGTTTATCAAGAACTAGCAGTAGTTATTTTATTATGGTTCTAAAATCACTGCTGCCTGACTCAGATCTATACTTCAGCTATAAAATTAATGTATCGACTGTGTCTTAATGTTGCTTTCTTATCAGCAGGCACTGTGTATCAGTAATATTAAAGACTGTGATGGGTTTACTTACAGTAATCCACTAGCGACATTTTCCCTTACAAACCTAAACTCTTCACTTGGTATTTATCTGGATATTTTATTGTTATGTACAGATAAGAATATTTTACCCTCTATCCATTCGTAATTCATTCCCATATTATGTCCCCTTGTAAGATAATATTACAGGTCTCCCATTTGATACCAAAGTTATTTTTTTCAGAACCTGAAATGGACTCAGTTTGTATTGTTCTAAAGAAGTTTTCCAGCATTAATTGTGGCATAAATTGCTGGTTTTCACTGTTGACTCTTTGTTAGGCTAGGTGTAGACATGAAGAGGATACATACTTGCTGTACATACATAACAAGCAGAAACATCTTCTTTTTAATTCTGTTGGGCCATTTTATCATGCTAATTTTAGCTTCAGAATTTCTACTTCCACAAAGAGCCACTTGCTGTAAATAAATCCTAACCTGCTATATTAAAATGACTGTGGTAAGCATCTACATAACTCGCTCTGATCTTCTGAGATCTGCATATAGTGTCCCCTAGAGGGAAGCTGTGAAGGCAATAAGTATAGAGTAAACGGAAGACCAGAGTCCAGTTCACATAGCACAGAAATCTTCTGTTGACCCTGGTATCTAACCAAAAGGAGCCCAAACATTTCAAAACATTTAGCAAAACCACCTGTAGCTCAATCAGAAATCCTCGTTGTAACTTTTTATATCTGGGAATTAAATCTTATGTCCCAAAAAGGCTTCAGCTAGTGCAATGCGCAAATTTGGGTTACCTACCGATTAATGCATAGTTATCAACATCTTCTGACCTTCTTCAATTTTACTAACGACCATACAATCCATTTCAGGACCTCTGTCTTTGTGTTCTGTGTTCTACATTAAATTGACAAATCAACATGAGCAACCACATTCCTGCTTTTTGCCAGCACCTTTGACAGCATAAACATTTGGCTGAACAGTGAAAGAAGACTGCACTAGAAGACAGAGCTTCTGAGAAGAAAAATGCTGGGTTTTGTGGTATAGACTCCACATTTCTTACTGTAAAAAAAAAATCATTCTAATCCCGTGGCTTTCAGTACTTAGTGCAGAATTCACCTGTTGCACTCAGCTTTCTCTCATTAAAATTTTATCCCATGTATGTACTCCACAGAACTTCTACTGGAGAGGAAGGAGGAGTGTCAGATATTTCTTTTTAACCTTTAAGAGTACCACAATGTTAGGAGGGAGATAAGTACAAAGATAGAAATGTAAGCAGGAAATAGAGCAGGAAGATAGATTGATAAAGTAGCGGAGCTCTTTTCATCATTAAAAAGGTGACAGGGTCTGCAGGTTGTTTATTGTTTGTCCAGACTGAACAAACAAATTGCTTTCTTTGTATTTTAATATGATAAATCTAGTTGTAAAGAAAGCCCTTTTTTTAGATCTGTTATGGGGCATAAAGCTTGTTTTCAACATAATCTTTTTGACTGTGTTTGAAAACCATTCTTTATTCCAAGGCAATAATTTCTGCTTGCACTGAAAATCAAATAAAAATGCGATTTACATATTTTAACTCCAAGTCAAAGTTATGGTTTTGCTTTATAATTTTCAAAGGCCACAACCAGCAGATGTCTTTTCTAATAGAGAACAGAGGCTGATGTACCTCATGCATAACCTTTTATCCGAGATAGTACACTTCCAGTTCTATGCCTGTGAAAGAAAAAAAGTTAGGATAAACCTCATAGTTTAAAAAGAACCTATTTTTAGTCTTCTCTCATCTCTATAGCAATGCATTTCGTTGTGTTTATCTCAAATGTACATATCGACTGAACAGAGAGAGGCAGGGTAGAGAAGCAGGGAGTATAAGAACTGCTACTGGATTGCTTCATAACGCCGGTGAAGAATCATTTCCTAAATCTGCTGTAGCTAGCAC
>VZTV01010990.1:0-17018 GCA_013400875.1 Anhinga rufa
TTTTTTTTTTAAAGCAGGGAATTCAGGTGGTATTTAAGGAGTATTTCAGCATCCTACTGAATCCAGCCATGGAGAGGGAAGAGGCACGAGACACTCACCTCCATCGAGGCTCCTGGAGGCTCGCTTACTTGCCGTCCGCTCGAACTGGGGAGCAGGTCGGTCGATCAAGGCACTCGCCTGCCTCGTCTGCGCCTGCGTCCGGCCGCTGTAGCGGAACTTGGAGCCCAGCGCCATGAACCTGCTTTTCGGGATGGCCTCGGTGGAAGTCAGCCTGAAAACCACACGCACAATTTAAAAATCATACCTCCAGATCTAGGAAGCAGCAGGTGAAGAGAAATTAAAATACAAATTAAAGAAGCCTCTGCATACGATTAACAAAAACAACAGGCACTTACAATAAGCCCCACATCCACATAAGCCAGAAGACCTCTGTCTTACGCATCTTATGAAGCAGAAGCTGCCTAGAAATTTATTGCAATATAAACACTTAACGCCTCTGCAACCATTTCACTCCAATTTTTGTGAAACACCAAGGAACGCTGAAGGAGTGCTCATTTTCAGCAGTTAACCTAAAACATTAGTTATTCAAGGCGAGCCTACCGTTTAGAAAACCCACCTGAAAAACGCGTGATGTTCAACACATACTTTCCACAGCTTCTTCGCTGCCCGGTAACTTGGTAGCTTGAACCCAATTGTACTTTCATACTGTTCTTGCTGCAGAAAATATAAGTTATTTAGGTATAGCAAGAAATTAATGTGGCAGGAGTCCAGTTCCCAGCCCATCAACGACCTGTTCTGCCGCGGCACAAACTGCTGGTCTAGCCCAAGAGCAGCTGAACTCATTCCATGATGTGCAGGAGGAGCTCGGGTCTGAGACAAGACAGGGCTTGCCCACAAGGCCAGGCATCTCTCAGGATGCATCGGGATTTGCAGAGGAGCGTGCCGTGGGTTTTGCAGCCAGACTCATTTACCTCCCCATCATGCTGCCCAGCTGTGGGATTGGGTTGAAAATTGACCTCCCTGCAAGGCTGGGTCATGGCATTCAAAGCAGAAGGAAGAAGGAGAGGAGTAAAGAGGTAGAACTCCATTATAGCCTCTCTCCCCACCGTGTTTCCAGCAGCCAGGCTGCTCTGGGGATCTCCCTGTTCATGAAAGGCAGCGTCAAGGCAGCCACCCGCTGCCCAGGGCAGTCTAAGTGAAAAGGTATGCCTCTGTGGTTTTTTTTAAATACTTTTTTAAAGTGAGACAAAGAGCCTTTGTGTTGCCCTGTTTCCAAAAAAAGGAGTTAGCCCTCTCCCAGTCTCAACTGTGAGCTTCCCACCGCTTTCCTTTGGATGCTGGGAATACCACACCGTGCCAGGAGGTGGTGCTGGATGACACGTTGTTTAAATCGTCACCTGCTGTTTTACAGCTTCAGCGAGGTCAGCAGGCTCTACCTGAAGAGCTGAACTTAATACCAAGCCAAGATCAGAAACCCGATAGAGTGTAAAATGCTCGTTCAGAGAAAAGCTTGCTCCCTCCCCCACTTTGTTTCAGTGAAGCATACATGGTGGTGGTCATCAGAAAGCAATTAAAGACACGAGCACAAAAAAGTCAGGACGTACCTCCCCTGGCCGAATCTTTATAAAGAAGCCGCTGCGTTTGTAGGAAATCTTCAGGACTTTGGGCCAAGGGAAGCGGTTGATTCTCAGTTTATCTTTGTAAACAAGAAGGCCACTGGAACAGACTCCCAGAGTGATATCCACTCCTTCCAAGTCCTGGGAAAGCAGATGAGGATTTAAGCAGTGTCAAAGTTACAAATTTCAGGTCAATGTCTGTCCTCCAAAGTACCCCTTTGGTCTTCCTCCGAGGCTCTCCTGAATCCATCTCCCCACCACCCAGACATCAGCTTCTAGCTCCCTATGCAGCCAGGGCCAGGCTTGCTTTTCCTTCACGTTTCTCTTTACAACCTCCTCCCTTCTGCAGATCCCTCCTGCCATGCTGTTTGCTCAATGGGCTGGCCTAGTCTATCCTGCATTCCTCTGAGTCACCTCGCAGGGTCAGAGCCTTATTCAAAGTTCCTCAGACCAAGGACCTGCCTACATAGTAGCTTTGTAAAGCTTCCCATAATATAGAAATAAGCAATCGGGAAGAATCGCTTCTCTTACAACACTTGCAACAGTGCTTGAGGCATTTCTGTTGCGTGCCTGTGTTTCTGTACCAGTAGCCAGCTTCCTTCCTGTATCTTTCATAAGGAGCTTCCTGAAATAGGTAACTGCTCCTGCAAGGGAAGGATAATCAAATTACAAAATCCACAGGCAGGTGCACACATGCTGATTCTCACCTTGGCTTGGTGAAGGTCGACTCCATACATAGAGAGCTTTTTTGCATTCTCAAGAAATTCCAGGTCTGCTTGGGCTGGAGTCATGGATCTGGGGAAAGAGAGGAAGGACTTGGTATTCCCGTAACTGTCGCTTTTAGGAGCGGACAGATCAGACTTCACAAAACCATTTACACGTTAGATTTTCTTTTGCTTTCAACACAAATTTGTGCCCAGACGAAGAATTACTAAATTGCTCTGAATGCACAAATTTGTGCTTTGAGACATCCTCATAAAAGAGATGCGCCTTATTTCTGTGGAGCTGTACGGACCCCAGGCAAGAAAGCAAGTTATCCAGCGAGGAAGTGCGGTACGGGGTCCAAAACTTGATTCAGTGAAAGAAATGCCAATTCAGCTGAAGGCAGAGGGTGAGGGGTACGGTCCTCCCAGACCTCCTGCCGCCTCTGGCCCCCCCCAACCCAGCTTTGTTCTCCAAACCAAACGCAAGGACAGCTGAGACCACTCGGCAGCGATTCCTACTGGGGCAGACCAGATGAATGAGACATCTTCTGGGAACAGATGGTACCCTGTCTGCAGGAGGGGCAACACAACTTTGCTTAACAGAAACACCCCGATAATGATGGCTATTATCAACGTTATTGAAGTGCCCTTGCAAATATGTTTCTGGTGTACGAGGTACATCTACAGCTCTGCTGCAAGAGTATTTGGCTGTACACATTTTGTTTTGTTCCCTGTTTTGATGTCTCTCTTACTGAGCGCTCGCATACACCTTGGGTGCGATGTCAACAGAGGTTTTAGTGGTGGGAGACAGGGCAGACAAAGACGACTGTAAGGACAAACCTCCAGGAAAGACCCAGGAGCAATCGCCATCTCCGACACGTGCCTTGAACTTTGCAAATAAAGTAGCAGAGACAGAGCATGGTTTAGCGGAGTTTTCCTACTGAAAACCCTCTGACAGCTCAAGGTTCACAGAATATGGACCAGAAATTAAATGGCTGCATATTACTTCCTCCCTCCTGCACACACAAGCAGATTAAATATAACTCCACCCTATACCTTCAAGTATCCTTCTGATGAAGCCATGAATAATTCAGCAACGTGATCTGCCACTTCTAGCACAGCTAACGGCCTTTGACTTCAAGTCACAAAGCTTGTCAGAGACCCCGTACTTATTTTCCCTCATTTCCTCTCCTCTCGGTGCAAATGGAGGGGAATCAATTTAAAGTATTGATTTGCGGGGTTGAGCAAAGTGTTAATTGTAGCTTTGGTCACAGCCGGGGGCACACATCCACCCTCCCCTACTGCACTCAGGTTATTAGCTCCCGTCTGCCTGCGAGAAGGTGTCATCTTTGCTCTGTTCTCGTTATTAGTGCATCAGCCAGCAGCTTTTCAGAGGTCAAGGGGCGGGTGAAGGCCTCGGTATCACCAAGTGGTTTTATGGGCTTTTTTTCCGCCCCCCCAGAAACCCAAATGTATCTCTGGGAGGGTGCAGAAGCTGCGGGCTGGCCGCTCTCGCACAGCTCTGCACAGCTTCTGCAGTCCAAGCACTCGAGAGCATCTATGAAAACAAGCTCAAAATAAGACGAGGAAGAGGCTGTCACTCTATAACCTGGTACCAGGGGGACACCCAGGAGTCCTTCGACCCTACCTGAACAAGACACACCTGCCCAGGTCATGGCCACGCTGGGAAACACAAGGAGGGCAGCCTAACTGCAGGGTTATACACCTCCTGCATCACCTGGAATACTTCCACGTTAGAAAGTGTTACTCATTAAATGCAGCAGCAGAAAACCCCAAATATGCTGTAGGCTACAGCGTATACACAAAGAGACGAGATCTGCTCCAACCAGACAGCAATCCAAAAATTACATAAATCCCAAAGCAAATAATAAAAAAAAAAGACAAAGGGCAAGGTTAAAAACAAGCAAACTTTGTATTTTCACATGAAATAAAACCCACTTTCACAACTGTAGTGTTGAAAAAGAACATGTTAATAAACAACTGCAAGACTTTGCATCTGCTTTCTAAAAAACGTAATTTCTTCTTCACGCAGGAAAAAAGAATTCCAGCTTTTAGAAAGATTTTGTTATAAAGTATTAGTCCTTTTTTAAATAGCTGATGTTCTCAGTAGCTGAAAATTCATACCCTACTGCTAAAGCTTCTGTTGCCAACATAAAAAAAATTGGTACAGCAGGAAACCAAAAGCATACAACAGAGGTGGGGAAAATACCAGAAAGCCCCATTATTTCCATTATTTCAGGCTGCTGTGTACAAACAAGTCCCCCAGCCACCGCACATTACCTGTATGTTTTATGAAGATCCACAACCTTCTCTTCGAGCTCTTTTGTCTGGTTTGGGGCCAATTTAAATTCACTGATGTAATCTGGGCCGTGGAGATCAGGATCGTAGTCTCCCAGCTCGGACTGGACCGTGTACGAACCTAGCAGAGCCAAAGTCGCAAAGGAACAGGGCAGCCGCCCCGTAATGATGTCTTGTCTAAGCTGAAGACACAAGTAATACCTGGGGGGTGAGGGGAAAGCAAAATACTATTTACAAAGAGCACAGAGGAATTTAAGAAACTTGAGGATAAATCAGAATCTCTTTTTTTATGCCACTGATGAAGGCAGCATGATGCTTTGTTTCTAATTTCCACCTGTATTTTCATTTATGGGGCAATATTCCCACAGTAAACAGTATGGAAGAAGGAGGACTTACTCTTACTCTACTCTGCAAAGGGGGTAGGACACTTACAATCATTAAATCTCATTTTTAAATAAAAATGTACTTTTCTATACAAAACCACATATGCCAGGATAGTAAATGATGCTGCTTTACACATGTGGACTTTGGTGAAGAGAGGGAGCATCCCACACATCCACTAAAAACCAAACAAAAAAACCCCTCCAAACCGTTAAGATATTGGATCTCCTTGCTGAGGGATGGAGTAACACCCGAATATTAAAAATAGATGTTCAATATTCACTACTTTGCTGAGCGAGCTCCCTGGCTGGAAGCAAGATTCCCAGGTAATTCACCTGGTTATGTCCTCTGTCAGCTGCGCAGGATCCGGCGGATAAAACTTGACATTGAAGGTAAATTCCCAGGAGCCTCCTGCAATTACAAAGAAGAGGTTGAGAAAAATAAACACACCACAACAGCTTCATGATAGTCAGTCGTCACAAAAAAGCTGGGGATATCCAGTCTGATCTTCAAAATATGGCCAGCAGATCATAATACTGATTTTAATACTGCTCGCTCGCACAGCTGGCTGCTGCTTAGCAGACGGTATAAAATACGATTTCATTTACAAGAGCCAAGATACAAGCAGGAGAAAACAAAGCAGGGCAGGCAAATACACGTGAATAAAGCACAACTTGTGGAAAAAAATTAAATTCATTGCTAAGAGGCTGAATTACTCACCTATTTTTTCACTGAATGAAAAAAAAAAAGATTTATGTAGAGAGGTCAGGCGTGTGCTGTAAGTTAATGAATTAGTATTGTTTTATCACCCGACCCAATTTTGTGCTAATTGACTCAGCAGCCTAATGCGCCGTGGTCGGGTGGTCAGACCACAGGTTAAACTCAGCACAATAGGAGCATCAATCTCTGGAAGAAACAGCAAGCACCGAGACAGGAAGAGCTTTACAAGTCCAGACCGAAACACTTTAAACAGCGCATTGCAAACCTTGTACAGCACCGTTACAGGCATTAACTGGAGTGAGAATCCACAAAATCACACCTAGAACTGGCATTATATGTGGTACAGACGGTCTAGGTGACACAGCTGAAGGAGTTACTCTCTCTTTTTCTTGCAAATAATCATGTTTACGTGCAGAACATAGTCCTGACTGGCCCATTAAGCACTCAGTTTTCATAGTTACACCTCCCCCCTTGCTCTGCCCTTTAACACTAGTTCAAAATAATATTTATTTCAGAAAGATACCCCTGCACTTAACTGGCTCAGAGATTTATCGCAATCTCAAACAGGGAGGAGGGGGGACGTAGCATTCATGGATTTACTTCTTATGCAACGCCGTAACAGGGATTAAACGCAAGGCATGTTGTTTTCATTATACGCAGTTCAAAACAAGTTACTCCAAGAAGACATTTTAGGTAGCAGAGGTTTCCTACAGATTGCAAGGAGGCAGAGGCTGACTCCCTGTATATGTACAACAACCTATATTCATAACCCACATAACCTATATGTACACATATTCATATATAACATTCAACATATATTCAAGTAAACTCAACCGATTTGCCATTCAACCCATCTCAGGGGACCAGATTCCATAGCAGGTTTCTCATTACACTTACGGGCGGACTTTTACCTACACAGCAAGAGCAGCTCATGCCCCTTACACACACCCTGCTATCAATTCAAAGAGAAGTTGATAAGAGCAGGAGCTGTTCCTACTCCATTTCCCCCCTAATCTGTACTTAATGACACACCTTGTTCTGCGCCCCCCACCAAAAGCATACATAAAACAGTAGTATACTTTCATAAAACAGTATTTTACTTTCAAAGCAGTCAGATTTGCTCCTGAGAGAAAACGAAAGCCTCTCAAATTTATTTGATACTGCCCTCATCTTCAACTAATTCAGTGCTAGCAGACCTTAAAATACAATTTTGGAGAGCATCTGGCATTTGCCCTGATACTACTCAAGCCATTTATCATTCCAATACCTCTATTTGGACCCCAAAACAGCCTCAGAGCCCACAAAACCTTGCTACAGCATGCAATTTTGCTCAGGCTCTCCCAGTCTCCACTGACACCTATTTTCCCATCCTCCAACAGGGAGCCGATCCCCCATTTCAGCATCGCATGGTAGTAAGGATAGTGCGGGTTTGCACAGGGTGAACACACCCCAAGTTATGTTTTCCCAAGAAAACGACATTTTTTCCTAAATCTAGAGCATCACTAAGTACTTAACAGGAAGATGAAGGATGCACAGGCTGCTTGAACTCGTGCTGATCCCTGCCAGGCACCCTCACTCGAACTCTCACCCATCCTTGTGCCACCTGGATCGTCCACCAAAGGCCACGCTTATTGAGGGAAGGGAGGAAAAACCACACACACCGCGTGATAAATACAATCTACTTACCGTGAACCTGTTTTTTTATTTCTTTGGCAGGATCCAGCCACGTCTGTAAGAGGATAAAAACATTCACAGTTTAACAGATGTTCCAGAAACACCGCAGAAAACTGTAATTCACTAAAAATATGGCAAAAAGACAACATTTGACACGAATGCAGTCATGGAAACTGGACAGACGGTGCAATTTTCACAACTTTTACTCCAGTCTGTGGTCTCAGCGGGTGCATTTCCAACCCTTCACCTACCAGGTACTCATAGGGGAGGCACAAGGAATAGGAGAAAATAAAACGGCAGCACATTAGGGCTGCAAGCACATAGCAGCAGGTACGGCTGCAGCCACGAGGGGCATTTGTGCAACGCAATTTTTTTCTCCAGCACCTTTAAAAATAGGCAAATAGGATGTTTACATTCATTTTAGGCACCCTGACTCCATACTTATTCAGAACATAGATTGCCAAGACTTTCTATTATTAGCTATGGTTTTTAATGACCTAATCGCTGAAATACAAATGAAAACATCCAATTGCTGGGGAAAGCTGGAATATTTTACAGGAGTGTGACATAAGCTTTGTCTCTTTTAACTATGACTCAAGTTTCTAGTAATTATCTCAGCTACAAATTTAGAAATATATCCTTTTTCCCCCCCCCTTCTGTAATTTGGGGGTTTGTGGGATGGTGGTGCAACATCAGCCTCAAAAAACAACTCCTGCTTTTACCAGCACGGTCTGAGCAACTCCCGGCACGTCCAGATTGGGTCTTTCCCTTTGCAGAGGTCAGGGTCCACCCCGCTGAAGGCAAGGGCATGGTGCTAACAGCCCTCCTGGAGAAGCTACATTAAACCATCTTCTTCAATTTCAGGAGCCCTGAGCAGGATTTGGATGTCCAGGTCTCCCAAGGTGAAGGAATTAACTCATCGAATCCCCCAAGCTAATCTGCCTTGACCAGCAGGACACGTAACTTCATGGCAGGGAGACAGCGATACTTACATTTAATCTTATCTTTCTATATGTTTGCTCCTCTAACCTATAAAATTGGGGATACAAAATCCATTTGAAAGGTAGAAATGCCACTTGCTGTCTTTTTAGGGCCACCGTTTTAAGCAGAGCATCTCTACGTCCACACTGGTGCCACGACTGCTCTTTTCTGCAGCGGTAACAGCCGGGTTTCGGGCAGCCGAGCCCGGGGTGCAGTCATGCATCCCCAGCGCTCACCCTGCCTGATCCAGCGGACAATGCCGGGTACAGCAATTAACAGCACTTTTATCCAGACTGTGTCATGAATCAGTGGGAAACAATCCTCCCTTTCAGAGCAGCGTGAGCATCAAGCTCCTTCAGTGCTGACCAGCTGCTCTACCCACTGTCAGAACCTCCTGTTCCCACTGTCACCCTCTGCTACTGCCATGTGGGAAAATGCCCGTCCCCAGGAACGTTTCTTCCCTAAATACCAACATGGAAAACCCTTCATACAACCCTTCCCTGCCCGGGAATACACACATGCATCTCCACCTGCTCCACAGAGCTGCGGGTGAGGTGCACAGGCTCATCTGTTGGCTCCCTATTAAGATCATTTCTACCTGTGAATCATTAACTCAGTGTCGGGTCTTGTTTGAAGTTACAGCAAGAGGGAGATGGAGCTTTAGATTTCGAAGTTCAGTGAAACGTAATCAGAAGGTTCTCCAAGAAACCCAAAAATGGTGTTTTCCCCCATCAGAGCAAACCAGCCTTCCACCGAGCAGCTGGAGCTAAACCCATGCACAGCAGCTTTACCTTCCTCAGCTCCCAGCTCCCGGACACAAATCTGACAAAACTGCCTGTTTTCAGTCCCTACGGTTAAAAAGCTGCACAGTGCCTTAGCCCTTGTCGGCTGGGGGAAGGAGGTGCATGCTTTTGCTTTCGGAAGAATCGACGCCAGCAGGGATGGGAGAAGAGCAAGTCCGCGGGGTCTGGGAGACGCAGCAGTGAGTAACCACAGCACAAGTGTGAGAAGTTGAGCTGCTCCAGCTGAACTCTTTTTGCTCTTAATTGGATCTAAAAGTACACCTATCCCTCCCTCTGCAAGCACAACAAACTCCTAGAATTAAAAAATCCAGGCTATACACATGGAAGCAAATTTCAGAGACAAGAAAACAGCAAGACACCAGAGACAGTAAAACAAACCCAAGACAGAGCTCTGCCTGCCTCAGAGTGATGGGCTGTTATTTTGCCCATGTCCTAAAAATTCACACTTGCAATTATTAAGTATTTAATGACAAATGCCTGTCAGCCACAGTAACCTGGCCCGTAAGGGATTGCTGTAGGTGAAGCACGGGAATCGGGAGAATGTGGACCAACGTATCTGGTCTAAAGGACATAAAAGTGGGCTCTTGATTTCAATTTAGCACACTTTTGGCTAGCTTCATTAAACAGAGCTTGAGTAATTGCTTGAGTTAAAGCGTAACCAAGGGTTTAAAGATAAGACACCACTTGGGTCTATCCAAACAAAGACCTTAAACTGAAACCATATGAGTAAGAGTTTTGGTATGAAGACTCAAGCATGTTTTTTCGCAGGGCAAAGCCTTGACTCGAAACTGCTCTGGATGGCTCTGACCAAACCGTACAGAAAACAACAGCAGTGCCAGGGCAGCCAGCTTTTCCTCCTGCCGACCGCTCCACCTTACGCCTTTGGTGAACACAGGCTCCAGGACTGTGAAGCTCCCTTGCTGTGTGTCAACACTGAGGCTCATCTTCTACAGCCTACGAGTACTTAACCTGTTCTTAAAATCACAATAAAAAACCTGCTGCCTTTCTAGAGTGAAGAAAACCTTATCTTCCCCTAACTTCTTGAGCTACAGCTTTACAAATTAACGGCATCATTTTGCAGTAAACTAATATAATTCATTTTCCCCAGGTGAAGAGACAAGTTCACACAGCTTTTTTACTAAAATCCATGCTCCTGTAGCCATTTATTCACAACTTCTGCCTTTGTGATGACCCTCAGTCTTTTTTTGGGGAGGACACCAAGAGGATTTTTAAGAAGAGCTTATGCACCACCTCCTCCCCAAGGGAGATGATCCTTTGAAAGAGCTGAACCCACCCAGGTGCAGAACACCACGCAACAGCAGCTGCTTACCCTGGAGGTCGGCGTGTCCAATATGGCCAAACCAAAGTAATCTTCTTCCAGGAGATTGAGGTGGTCACAGACTTTTTTCAGTAGATCCTGTCCCTTGGCGTGTTTCTGCAAAGAGACGAAAGAAATTCTGTAGGATGGGCTGGTTTTTGCCTGCCCTTGTTCACAGGAGAGGGGAGAAAGAGAACATAATCAAATCACACTGTACACTATCAAGAAGGGAAAAAAGTCCTGAGTAGCTGAAAATCAGATCTCCTGCCTGATTTGGAGCAAGCACTCATAGGAAAAAGCATCAGGCGTAAAACTCAAACCAGAGACGCAATGGGAACTGCAGTCGGTCTCTCTGCTATGACCAGCTCCATGTCTGAAGCCCCCCCAAAGCTGAGCTTCTCAACTGAACTCAATAAACACCAAGGATTTGTATGGATTTTCCTTCTCAAAGTACATCTACTGCACTGGTGTCTCCCAGCTCCAGGCTGTCAGACAACCAGGAGTTGATCGATCAACGTGGAGTATGAAACTGCTGCTACAACCCACTGCTATAGTCCCGCCGTTTCCTGGCTCAGTAGGGTCACAAAAGAAACAACATATGAGAAACTAAGACCACCACTTCCGCGGCCTTTTCATCAATGTGATCTGCTGATGAAACCCAGCTTCTCCAGCTTTGCCTTACACACTGAAAGCTGCTTAGCATACAACTTCTTGCCTCCAGAAACATACTTCAAGCATTCCTATCTCCTCTTCTTTTTTTTTTTTTATCAAATCCTGCAGAAGTGAACTGGCCCGAGGAACAGATACCCTTTTAGTCCAAAAGCATGAAGGAAAACACCCCTGAGGAACAAAACTATGGTAACCAGAAGCAGCTAATTCTATTGGAGGCTTGGCTGAAAAGTAAGTGCAGTTCCAGTGATGCAAAATAAGCTTTACTAATGCATTGCTTGTGCCCGCATCTCTCCTTTTAGTCATATTTGCATGGCAACTGATCCAAGACCATAGCCTTGTTTTATTCCCGTCCTTCAGCAGGAAGGTCCTTAGTTGCGACTCTGTAGGTAACACAGTGCATGTGTTAGCCTGGATATTTCACAAGGAATTGGCACCTAAAGACAGATAGGAATTAAAAACCTTCCGTGGCTGTAAATTGGAAAGGATGCNTCCAACACCCTCCTCAAGCCAGGACCAAGCATGCCACCACCAGCTCTCCCACCAGCAGTGTCCGTGCAGCCTGCTGGCATTTGAAGGCGTTGCCACAGCAAACTCACGCACAAAGCCGCGGCAAGCCGACACTGGCGGAGATGCTGCCACCAACATTTCGGAGAACACTTTCTTTCCAGGGCCTGCACACAAAATCCCTGGCAAAGGCTGGCTGCAGGTGGGGAAGGCGATCGGGGCGGCGATGCTCCAAGCTGATCCCAAGCAACAACAGCAGCGACGCCATTACACAAATGGCGCTGACCTACTTGCCCAGGATCACCCAAGGTAACTGCTTTCACAAGGAGCCCTGTGCCCAGATACCCTCTCCTGGCCCATTTAGCCAGCAGGACTGGGGAAAAACAAGCTGATGGAAGCGCGCTCGAATGGTAAGTACCGGATTATTAATATTCTGGACAAGTGCTTCAATACTGAAATGGGGATTTCTGCAAGCTTTTTATTGCCCTGACAGCAAGACGGCCCTGTGAGAGAATGCACAAAATAAAGCCAAAGAAAAGCTCTCAGATGAAGGGGTTTGCAATGCTGTAAGTCAACATAATAATTCTAAATTGTTTACTGCAAATACATTCAACTGCAAGCTAAACACAGCATGTTTTTCTTTAAACCAAGCTCCAGGAGTTATGTTAGCCAGCAACCTGATAGGCAAATGTACCTTGGGTGAACAGAAAAGCACAAATCAACTTGACAACCCATTTTATTCAAAGGAAAGGGGCAGAAAATATTTAGACAATCCCAACCCAACAAAAAAACCTAAACTCTAGTCTGGGATACAAATGACAGAGATGGCGACTTTTTTGGTTTTTAAACCTCCCCTCACCTTTACAAAGCAAGGCACCCTGGAAATTGTAGAACAATAAAAAAAGAAGGATTCCTAGGCACCCAGAGATTTTCACAACACACTAAATAAGTTGTTATAGCTTGCAGCAAGATTGTTCTGCAGTGAAGCCTGTCATGTAATTCACTGACAGCAAATTAGGCCCCTATTAAATAGCATTTGTGGTGATTTTTCAAGGGGAGGAGAAGGCAGAGGGAAAAGAGGAGAAGCACAAACAAACCCCAAAAGTACTTACATCCATGGCACACTCAAAAAGGGTGTCATCCAGCAAGGCAACTTTGCAGCGCATGTTTCTGTGTCTTTTCACTGCTTTCTGGGCAGCTTTCAAATCCTTGTCTGCTTTGGTCTCTGGAGTCTCTTGTTTCGGCTCTGGCTTGGCACACTCTTCCTTCGCTTCCCCTCCTTCCTTGCCCCCGAAGTCTCTGCTGTCCGGCTCCTGGTCGTCCCTCCTCTCCTCCTGTGCAGGCTGAAGCCCCCACATCACCCAAGTTGCAATTTAGACGTGTCAAGCAAAAAAATCATCCCATGAAACAAGCATTTCATAGGTGCGCTGTAGGGCTGGGATCTCACCCCAGAATCAGTTATCTGACTTAAATGAGTAACTCAGGACCTGGAGCAGCAGCTTGGATGAGCAAGGTTAAGGATATTAATTTTTAAAGCCCTCCAAGTAATTTTCAAGTCTTCATTTAATAAAGGACGTAATAAAAAAGAAAAAAGGGTTGATTAGAGAAAACAGGGCAGATTACATCATGCTAACCTTCATGGTCTTAACGACCACACTTTTGGACTAGCAAGTCTTTCCCCTCCTAGGCAAGACATCCAGTGCACCCACTGCACGCCCCCCACGCTCTCACTGCCGCCCTGGCCGATGGGCTTTGCCCCACTGCACCGGAGCACTCAGTATGGCAGCAGTGGTATTAAAAGCAGGGCAGGGGGTCAGTGCTGAGATTTCGCGGCCGTCTGAACTGACCGAGCAGCTCTCTGCCACCAAAAAGGGAAGGCAGCCTTCATACCACCCTCCCTTTGCCTACTGAAGCACTTTGTGAGCCAGTTTAATTCACTAAAGTAGCAGAAAGAGATGCAGTTTGGGGACAGGAGGAGGAAGGAAGCTGGGGATTTTTTTCCACTGCCATTTCAGCAGGTTAAATGAGTTCACGGCAGGCTCTGACAAGTGCTGGAAACGGCTCGATGCAGCAGGAGCACGCAGCCGCGGCAGAGGAAGAGCAAAACCCTGTCTTTTCAGCCCATCGCATCTCATGAAATCACACCCAGGCACAACTGCACGGAGGTATTTAGAAACTAAATAATGTCCACGAGCTGCTGACTTCTGTTCCAGCAGGGCCGGGACAATCGGGAGCAGGGAATCAGTCAAAGCTCGTAATGCCCGTCGGTCAGCATTTATCAAACAGGCAGCACCTCACAAATGCTTTCACAGCAGAAATATCTGCCGAGTGTCACAGTTCAAAAAGCCACTGACGCTGATCTAAAATAAGAACTACAAAAAAAAAAAGCAAAAAAAAAAGCGCAAATGCTTCATCTGAAATGAACAGCCCATGGTGAAGAAAGGCTGTGGGTGCACACTCACATGCGCTCAGAAACAGCAAATCAAAGTTAAAACAGAGAAAGAAATCATGCATTTCCTCTTGAAGACACAGCACAGACATTCTGTGCTGAAACTGCATGAAAATCTCCAGCTCCTCCCCATTCTGCTAATCCCAGCCCTCAGAGGTACAAAACATGAGCAGAGACCATCCCATGGTTTTCACAGGCTCAGAAATTTGGGAAAAGAAAGAAAAAGGTGTTACCTACTACCTTCTCTATGACTTTGCTATTTTAAGGAGGTGGATTTACAATCACTGCCTACAGTTGGCAATGCTCTAATTCGGAAAGCATTGCTCCAAAAGTCAGAGTTTGCGGATATGGGACCTCATTCAAAGGCAGCGGGGTAAGTAACCCAGATTTTACCACAAATGTGCTATGACTCCAGCAATAGACCCAAGTTGGTTGGGTTGTAAGAAATCCCCATCCCAGGAGAAGGGGCACCCACCTCTCTCTAGCTCCGGACAGCCGCACTAGTAACGGCAGAGCGGCAACTACCCAAGGAGTAAGAGAGGGCATCCAATACCCCCAAATCAATAACCAGCTGAAGCTCTGTGAATATTTCCCTGTGGGTGTTTCTGCCTGCTTGTACAATAATTCAAAAATTTCAAATTTTGCATGAAAAATGACCCTGGCTGTAAAGAGTAGACATCAGATGGCTACTAGGAGCTGGGCTCAGCCCACGTGCTGTGCAGCAATCCCTGTCTACATGATGCATAAGCAGAAAATATTTGTATCTGGCAGGCTCAGCACCAGCCTGGACTGAACAGATGACCAAGTCCTGAAATGCCACACTTGCGCTCCTTGAAGAAACCCTTTCCCAAAATCACGTCCTCTTGCAATCCCCACCTCACGCCACTGACCTGCCTTTATTCTGCACACACCAAGGACATCCTGACGAGTGACCGCTCCATCATGAAATATGAATTTGAACCCTAGTTCTGATGTGACTTCCCATGCCTCAGCGGAGTAAATAGTCAGCACGGGGCATTTTAATTTATGCTTTGAAGTGTGAGCACAATATCAGGACCAGGTATTTTGCGGGAGAGTCTGATACAGGAATGCAAGAGTGGGAAGTCAGTGATGCAACACAGGGAGCTGGCAAGAACCTTTTTAGCATCTCCTGAGTTTTTCTGATCAAGCTTACCATCCTAGGATATGAAGCATTTATAGTTTTGGCTGAAAAGATGTGCTTTCAAGAACAGAAGGGAGCATGCCACCTGGAGCAGGGTGTGTTACCTGTGTTTCCGCACTGCTTAAGGAATGGAGATCTAGTGATGGATCGGTTTTGAGCTCAGGCTCTGGAGCTGCAATTGGGGCTTTCACCAGGATGTCTTCATCAGGGCTGGCTCCTAATCCTAGGTCTTTCTGATCACCTCCCGCCTCTTTAGGGGCATCAGTGTCTTTGTCGTCTTCGGACACCTGAGACTTGGGCCTCCTGAGAAAGGATGAGAAGAGGCGGGAGAGACCCCGGCCCTCGGAGGTGCGGCGCTCCTTCTTGCTCTGCTCCTCGTGCGTGGGCGTATCGCCGTTGGAGGCCTTCAGCTTCTGCCCCGCTGCAGGCTGTCCCTCCGACGTCTGCTGAGCCCCTTCTTCTAGGGAAGCCTCTTGCTTTTGTGTTTCAGCAGCTCCTTCCTCCTCCTTGGCTTGCTGCTGCTCCGAATTGTCGGCGTCCGCTGCTAGACTCTTCTCTGTTGTCATGATGATGCTGTAAGAGAGGTGTGAAAGGTCTCAATCAAGAGTTTTCCAATATTTAAATCTGCATTAAGCTATTCAAACCAAGCCACAAGCACAGACACACCACGTTCCCCAGTCATACCACCCTGTCCTGCCGACTCCAGCCTACAAAGTCATTAAGAGCAAAAAAGTAATTCATTTTGCTGAAGTTTGCTTTGATAGAAACATCTCTATCGACATTTGCCCACGCATCTTCCACCATTTGGATGATGCTGACTCCAAACTGCTAAATGCCCTGGCACCGCGTTTGCAGCCTGACGGAGTAAATGATTAAAAAATGGAAACAATTAAAATTAAGGAAAGGGGAGGAGACGGCAAGAGGTCCTGCTCCACAGGGCTGTCCTGAGGTCCTTTCTTCCTCCAACTCCCTGTTCCCCTCTGGCAGTAGTGGCTGGGGGAGCGGAGCAGATAAGAACCCTAGAATCACTTAGGTTGAAAAAACCTTTTAGACCATTGAGTCCAACCATATGAGGACACACACACAACCAGGCAACCTTCCTTCTACCGCACCTTGCCAAAACCCCAGACGGCCTGCGATGGCTTGCCATGTTACAGCATCCTTCTCCGCAACTGCAACTGGAAGGAGGAAACTCCTACTTGAGTCAAAAATCACAGGGTCACAACAAATTTTAACAGCTCCTCACTTCTAAATGTCCCTGAAAGAGGCCACAGATCCTCACCATGAACTACAACGGAGAATATTTAAACATGAGGAACTGATGCTCTGCTCCAGATGGGACTCATCAGTGTCGATCAACTACGTTGATCTGCACAAGAAAGGTTCAGTGATGCAGAGCAGGCTTCAGGATTCACAAGATCTTTGTGTTGCGTATTAGAAAATGTAAAATGAAAAGGCTTCCAAAGAATCCCCATAACAGAGAGCAGATTTCTTCAGAGCCTGTGCTATTAAGCTGATGCAATGTTTATTTCAACTTTAGCCTGGGCTGTTGACACAAAAAGATGGAAATCACATGAGAAGAATATCTATTTAAGGTATAAAGAGGACCCAAAATAATCATGCTTTAGAGAGGATAGAACTAATCTTTGTGCGCTGCATCACATGTACCTGCAGCAATAAATTGCCACTGCTTACACAGAGCAAATAGCATATAA
>VZTV01011002.1:0-11580 GCA_013400875.1 Anhinga rufa
CTCTGGGCTAATTTTTTGTAACTTCTCCAATTAATCTTTTAAGTAGACCTAGAACAATTTAAAATCCCGCTTACATTTCAACATATCCATTTTTTCCACTACATTTACCATAACTGCAACTTCCCATTTGCTGTATATATGCCTGTTTTCAAAACAATTATACCACCAGTTGACAGAGCCATCAAAAGGATAGATGAAAGCAATTTTTAAGACAAAGCACAAACACATCTGAGCACCGGCTTCTTGTCACAGTTCCCATTGTCTGCCTCTGGAAATGAGCTTTCTTCTTCTCTGAAAGTCTGGAGTAGAGAAATAAGCCTCTCCTTCAACCCTGAAATAATGATATTATTTCCTTTCTTCCCTGAAGGGACAGGAGAGCTTAGATGAAAGCCCTTCACACTTGCACCACTCTTGCACTACATTAAAACTAAACTTATCTTATGGGGAAGAACACTACTGAATTTGCAGATATAACTGACATTTTTATGAGAGTCATGGGAAAAAAAATACCTTTCCTTCTAATATTGCCAACATCAGTTATATTCCTGTACTAACAGCATGTTCTCGAGCGTCTGTTCACTACCAGAATACAGAGGGTTACGTTCCTTCTGACAACAAAGACTGCTTACGAAACTCCAGGCTCTCCCTCTTCTCTTCCTTCTCCCACTGGTACTCCCTTGGTAGTCAATACCACACACCAAAACACTGAAATGACTTTTTTAAAAATTACTCTTCTGGAAATGGGGGTTAATAATGCATAAGACCAAATATAAAGAATCGGTTTCTTTCATTTCAGCTCCACAAACACCTGTATCAGCACAAGGGAGAGCAGAAGCTGGATAGCACCAGTAGGGAACTTCTTAAAAAGCCACATCTTCCATGAAAGGAGGTATACTTAGTTACAACTTAAGAAATTGAAAGTTATAAGCTCCTAATCTCAGGTACCAAAGCTGGAGACTCCTGGTGTTATTTAAAAACTCCCAAGTGCAGTTCTGATCATGATAAAACACTTGATTCTCTACAGTGAAGCAGCAGCAGTTTTCCACTGGGTGGCAACAAAAGCGTCAGCATCACACAAGTAAAAAACACTCTATAAATTCACATTAAAAAAGTTACATTAAAGGCTTTAAAGTTACTTCAGGTTCCAGTTTGCACTTCAAAAAGTTTATCTTCATTGTAAACTACCTCCTTAATGCACATATCTATGTCTTGCTGCAACTGTAGATTTTTTAAAACAACTCTTATTAAAACATAAAAGCAAATATTGCATATAGTACAGGTCCAACACAAAGGAAGCTGTGAATGGCTGCCATCTGCTACCACAGGTGGCATGCACAGCTCTATTTATACTTGGGGCCTTCACTAGAAATGGTAGATGTTCTATTGAGAGATTTTTCTTATGATTTTAGACCAGGCTGTATTTTGAAATAAGAAAAGAAACAGGAAAGCATTCCCTCCAAAGCAGCATCTTCAGAAGATACACATATTTTAGAGCAGAGACGCTGACTCTGCTTCTTTCAGTATCTTCGCAATACATATAACATTTCTTTCCACTCCCAACAAAGAATTGATCACTCATGAAACAGTAGGTTCCAATTTGCATACGTTTAACCCAATGCAAGAAGCAGCAGCATTGTTTACAATTAAAATGATTGGAGTAGGTTCCCGTGACATTGTAGGGAGAATTCAACAGCATTGAATAGTCATTTTCATTGAACAAACATAGCATTTTATCAAGTTTACTCTTCCGTCAGAACAATAAGCAACTACTTACTACTATATAAAAACTGTTACACTTTGCACTATACTGCCATTCTGAATTTTTAAAAGATGTACTTGTGTTAAAGAAAACTTTAAAAATACTTAAAACCAAAACATAATAGAAAGGTTCTTGCAAAAGTCGTAAGAGACATTTACTGTTGATTCAGCAGCACTGATAAGCACTGGTGATGGAAGTGTCTTATTAACCATAAAAATAAATTAAAAAAATAAAGTTTTCCATTTAATTTTTCAATATGTCCAAAAAGCCTGATCTTTAAAATGTCTTACCTAAATAGATCCCATTTACAGATTTATGAAAGGTGTCTACATTCTAAAATCCCCTCTGCATAGAGCAGAAAATTTAATATTGTTTTTAAATTAATATCAATATCTATCAAAAATAATATCAACACCCATCATGTTTTCGATTCCAAACATTCAGGCAACCCAAACATACCCACTGCCTATTTCAGGAGAAATTAAGAATTTCAGTAAGACATTAGATGATGTACTGGGACTGCATGCTTCTGACCAAAAAAAGTACAGTCTCAGTACTAGGAGAAGACACGCTAACTGGTATAAGAACATAAACTTGTTTTATTACAAAAAAAATAGCTTCCTTTTCTTTTTAATGTGGTTTAGACATCAGAAACTTTCTGTGGTTAATGCATGTAATGAAGGCAAGCATTTTGAGAAATCTGGGATAAAACCCAATAGAATAGATACTGTGAACAGAAATCCAATTTAATTTTAAAATTGATTTAATATAAGAGCTTGGGCTCTTACCTAAACCATTACAGTTCGAAAAGTCTAGTTAGAGAAGTTTTGATATAGAAATGACTCCTATGGAGAAGTTTTCCACTACAAACTAGCTTTGATTAGGCAGTTATGAACTTTTTAAAAATACAACACATGAAAGGCCAGGTCCCACACAGCTTCCTTCTAGGTTATATTTTAAGCCCATTGAATTCACACAGGCTCCTGCAGGATGATGCCTAAGAACAGAAAAGATTTTGTTTTTAAAATACTATTACCTGGATTCTACATTTCCAGAAACTGGAACCTTCAAAAGACAAAATGATATTGTTCCTTGATACAGTGACATGCAGCAAAGATTAAACCAACTAAACAAAAGTATGAAAACTTACTTTGAGTGGTTTGGACAGTGACTTATTAGTAGGCCATCAGGTGGTGCTGTCCTACAAGAATTCATTGCAGAGGAGCACTGGCTGCCTCCAGACATCAACTGGCCAGTTTTCAGCTGATTTGTCTCTTGAGGGGATACATTTGGTTTAGGTTTCCCCAGCAAACGTGAAAGTTTCTAGAATAGGTCACACAGATCAATTGCTCTCGTAATCTGAAACCCAAAAGAGCAAATAATATCTAAACTGTTGCATGGGGGTGGCCTGATGCTGGAAGCGGGTAGCAGGAGGCGAGGAGACAGCCAGCCTGGCTACCTCTAATCTCGGGAAAATTGTGACTTCGTTCAGTTTCTGCTTTACATCAGCATATATATTACAGCAGCAGCAATGGGCAGGGCAACATTTTAACTGCATTTTATTAGTAGTCTCGCATTTGGAGTGGAGGAATTAACATAACCAAGAATGGGGGTGTTGTATTAATAATGTGTGGGACATGGGGTAAGAACATTCAAAATTGAATTACTTGAATTAAAAGCCATGAAAGTGAAGACTGAGTCATTTTGATTCTTCAAGGTAAAGATGGTACAAAACTTTAAACAGATCTAAAAAATAAAATGTGTATATTATCAATATTTTTCTAATTTAAAGTAACAATTTATTTTTTTTTAAAACTGAAGTAAAATTTTAAGGAATCACTGCAGAAATTTGCATTGGCCATAGTGGGACATTGGAAGATAAAACCTGTTTGCAGAATACCATAGACAGTATTCTGTGATCATTAACAAATGATTAAGAAACCTTTAATCTGCAGTAAGAAGCAAAGACAATTTCCTAATGCCTGGTCTGGAGCAGAAAATTATTCCTTTTGCTTAATATCAAACTGGCAAAAAGGAAAGAGTGAAGCAGCACTGTCTTGCACAGTAAAGAAAAAAAACAGCTTGCTTTTAAAGGAAATTTTTTTTTTAATTCTTGCTTTACTTAACATGTATTTATAAATGCTGCCTATGGTTCAAAAAATGCGTCTCATTGATTTTTGCTACTGTCAGTGCTCATTTGAAATACTTAGCCTCTAAAGTGCACTTTAGATCTGCACTTGGTTATTATGATTTTTTATTCACTGTTTATTAAATAAAGTGGAAAACGTGGTAGCAAATAACTTACTATCAGCCTAAAAGCCTCACATTTCATCTTATCGTGCTTTCCTTAAAAATAATCCAGAGTTGGTATAAGATTTCATCAAGTGCATGATGAAGAGATTATTTTTGGAATTTTGTGACACAATTATAATAAACCATTCCTCTTCCAAGACTCTTCTAATAAGAGTAAAGCAGAATTAACACTTAAGAGCTCGAAAGCTCTAGTTACCTACTGGCCACAATAAAGGCTGAAAGTACCCAATATTATCACTGGATTTAAGTTTTACTGGGGTGTTATTTGGGGGTGGCATTGCTGCATGTTTTAAAAATGTATATGGTACCTACAGCAAACTCTAACTGTATAGAGAAATTATTTTGAAGCCACTGAATTTTTTTAAAGATTGGCAAGTTATCCTAAAGTATATCGTGTATTCTTAAATCCATTTTAATGCTTTGTATTTCAGGCATTTATAAATACAGAAAAAGAAATACTTTATTTTATACAATAATTACTTATAAAACTGAATTTCAGCTCTGAACCAGAAAACTGCAATACATGTAGAATTTAAGATAGAGATCTGTGTTAATTTTGTCACCATTTTCTTAGGTTTTGTGGGAATACGCTGGTTTGATACCTGCACATACAGAAGCGCATCTAAATATTCTGAAAATGGACTGTAGAGGGTCAACAGGAACATGAGGTGACCTCCAGAAAAAAAATTAACAGTAGGCTTTCTAAAATGTAACATCATGCTAAATGTTTTCAGTAACCAGTCTTCATTTATTTTCTGTGGCAGCAAATACCTTAAAAAAAAAAAAAGAGCAACATCTGATTTTAATAAAACTTACGATTTCCCCTTTTCTTGTTTTTTGTCCAACTCTAATCATAACTTGCTTCAAAATTTATATTTTTAAACAATCATCCAAAACCTCATTGACTAAAATATAAACCCCACAACAATTGTGGGGAATGTTTTGGTTGAGAGATAAAAGTAAATTGGTCAAAATACATATTTGCAATAATTGGCCTTTACCATTACTGTTCAAAACACTCAATTTACAACCTTTTAGTAACTGCATTCAACTTTTCTTGTGTCTTTCTGCAAGAGATATTTTTCTTGTCCCTTGTTCTCACAGCCTGAGCTCATTTAGCACTGTTTTCTTGACTCAAAGATGTTTTATGATATATTTCCAGTCCCATTTAACAGACATACAGTAATAAACGGTTACTCTGTCAGATCATAATTATGAAATTCAGAATCCAAGTTTTTGCAGCGTAATTCAGAAAGAATTACATGTGCATGGGCTTCATTTTGGGACTAATTTGAATGGCTTCAGCAGAAGCCATCGCAGGGCACCAGAACAGTTCAGCCTGTGGCATCAGCTGTGCCGTCGTGCTCTCTGCTGAAGCCGCAGCTGGCCCGAAGCCTCCCTCGCACACACTGCAGTCCCACGCTCCTCTGCCAGGCCCTTTTCATTCGAGTTCTACATTTTTAGTGTATTTACAGTAATACACCTATACACTGATGCAGCATGAACTGACACAGCNCTCCCCCATTAAAACACTGGACTGGACCAAGAAACTTCTTATTTCCAACTGGACATTTTACAATTCCTCATCTAAAGAACATGCAGATATCAGGCACAAAAGTAAATAAATAAATATACTGGAAAGACTATTCTGTGCATATTAAGATTTTCATCCAAAAATTGATATTGGCAGAAAATTAAGACAAAGGGCCCTTTCCCCCACCACCACCACCACCCCCACAATGTAACAAGAAACCCCAAGACCTGGATCATCTGCCCTAAATCTTAGGAACTCACTGGGCCACCTGGTCACTGTAAGTCCTTATGCGGCTGATGAGAAGTGACACACTGATAGAGGCTATTCACATCTTCGGTAAATCTAGACAAAGTTTCTCAGTCAGGCACACTGATCTCTTCCGTGCTGCCCCACTTCTGATGGACTGCTTTGCTGCATTTTCTGAGCAAGCTACTATTCCTCTGTTATAGCACCTAGGAAGCAGAACCAAACAAACAAAAAATCCCCCCTCCATCCCTGGGGAAAATAACTCTTCTCTGCTAGTCCTTGTAACAGCAAAAATTTTGGCTAAACTGACATGAGGAAAACAACAGTAGCAAAAAAAAAAATAATTAAAAAAATCCTTTTAATAACTCTTGGACCAGACAAGGATACTAACAGTCAGTCTGAAATCAAGTCTGTTAATATTATCCCATTCCCTCCACCCTGCTCCTTTCTAAGAAACAGAGGGGTCCTATAAAATGGTAATTAAGGCAAACCATGACAGGTTCTCAACTCTACAGCAAAGGCTAAAAATTTATCAGAGTACAAGCTGGCCTAAAAGCACCACTGAGAATGAAGACACCTTACTTCATCCCTGCTCAAATCTTCTGACATGACCGAAGTCTAGCCGTAATGCCTGAGAAAAATCCCTTCCTTTAGAGTACATCGCTCTGCCATATTTCTATTAACTACCAAATGACCATTAGCTTCCCAAGGTTAACATATGATACGGCATGAAAAAGCCTCTCTGACTCCCTGCATTTGTTCACCACAAAATGCTATTCATGCTGGTTTTGATCTACCTAAGGGTATTTGCCAACTGGTTTGGCCTATGAAAAAAAATGGTCCCCCCCAACCATGAGGGAGAATAATTTCTGCCTGAAAAAAATCCAGTAGATAGTCACATAGAAATTTCTCCCAAGAAAGTGCTTGCAGAATTTGGGAGCAGCAAGCTTTAGCTGTAATTAAAAGGAAAATCAATGCTATTCTTTTGCATCTGAGTAATGCTGACAATTCAAAAGTATATTTTTAATCACTGAAAGCAGAAACTCCTGACAAGAATTTAAGTTGTAAAGTAAGGCACTTTTCCTTTCTCACTTTTCTCTGCCATGAATCTCAGTAAGATTTTTTTTTTAAATGTCCATTTCCTGTAATTTTGGTAATTTTAGAGTATAATTATTTTTACATTTTTATGATGCCTTTGGGGTATCATTACAAATATTTTTTAAGCATTTAAACTTAGAAAAATAAAATTAAGTAATGGCTTCTCTTAAGAAGAGACTGTCAGCCCTGTTCTGAATAAACAATCCCTTTTAAAAGCAATCTAGAGATTTATATCCCCTGTAACCACAGACATTAATCTTGAGTTTAAACAAAATGGAGTAAAACATAATTTATTTAATGAAAATCAGAACACTGCTATTGCAAATGAAAGTTGGGTTTCTGTTTTTTTTTAATTCAACAGACAGCATTGTATGCAGTTGTAAGATTTCACTTGATGGGCTACTTCTTACAACTTAATCATACTCACTTAACCAATTTTAACAAAGCATTCAGATTTCTGAGAATTTTAATTTTACTCGAGATAGATATCAGTAAGAAAAAAAGACTTTTCAGATTAAAGATGATGATATTAAATATAAGAAGCATTTAATGATAAAAGCAGTCATGAGAAACTGCTATGACACTGAAGCCAACAAGAAGAGAGCACAAAAATTTATTAATTTTTCATATAAAAAGTTTGGGAATAGCAGAGAAGAAAAAGCACAAATTGGGAAACATTTTTATATGCCAGCTTTGCTAAAAAAAATGACATTATGTTCAGAAAAAAAAAATGTTTCCTAGAGACTAGGAGTATTTACAAGGTTGCATGAAACATGCCAGCATGCAGACCCTCAAACACAATGATAATAACTTCAAGGTTAAAATAATTAAATATTTATAGCTCAGTTCATTAAGAGCTAAAAGAATATCAGCATTTGCTGTATTTTCAAAAAGCAAGGAAAAGAACTTGAAGTTCGAGGAAACACTGATATGCTTCACAATATAAGATCAAAACAAAAAAATCATAGCCCAAAATCTAAAAAATTTTTCACATCACAATGGATTGAAATAGTTTCCTGTGGGAATACCCGTAACAGCCACATAAATCTAACAGAAGTTGGGAAAAATATACAAATATGCAGTAGAAGGAATCTTCACCAAAAGAAATATAACCTAACAAGTCATTCCCAATTCCTATATGGATTAAGATAAACTATTATGTGACACTCCTAGCTGTTCCATTACCTGTATGTAACAACTCCTTCTAAACCTCCCTCAATCATATCAATAGGAAATTATCAGACCACATCAGAGAAAAAAAAACCAGTCTTATTTATATTAGAAAGCTAAACTCTGAACTCTATACTCTAAACCCAATTACTCTATTATACAATGACAGATATATAGCTGAAGAAGAGACAGAAAGAAAATTAAGCTACTTAAAAGCTGGAATTTTCTAACAAGATAGCAGCTGTTCCAACTGTACCAGCTCTGAAGTCCTCAGGAAGCCCCTCTCCATGGGGTGACCCACTGTATAGCTTTGTTATTTGAAAAACAGCAAGGTCTTAAGATACTTGCAGCTTAAAAACATAGTTTTCCCCATAATTTAAAACTTTATTCCAACTTCAATTTTTTTTCCCTCACTGCCTGAGATAAAGAGACGAGTTTTCAATATGGCATTGCCCTTACCTCCTTGACTGAGGGTCTTTTAAAGAAGGAAGTAAACCAGCTGAACATAAAAGGGCAACCATTACAAAAGTACTGATTTCAAAGAGTAGGTTTTTGCTGTCAACACATGAAATAACATTCTCTACCCCAATGTATGAGCAGTTCTAGGATGCCCCTATCAATCCAACCAGACTACAACCTGCAGTGTTACTGGTTTACTCCAAATACTTTTGTCCCTAGTAGATCCCCTGTAAAACCTCATTTGAGCAAAACCTGAACCCAGCTCTTTATTCACAGCCAGAAACCAAGGTGTTACTTCCAACAGCTTTAACTTTTACCATCAAGAAAACAAAGATAATGTAATGGCACACTGACAACATTTTAACATGAGCTCCCTCCAAAGTCATCTCTCTCAAACAGAGAATATAGGTGACTTTTCCCAGCCCAGCAAAGTAACCTTCTCCTGTCTTGCAGAAAATGTAAATCACATGCTCCCGTTATCCCCCCTCCTTCACACACATGCACCCTCCCAGGAAAAATTTCTGTTTCTTCCAGTTGTACCCAAAGCCCGATGACATTGAACATACTATGTGGTCCTCTTACCAGCACCTCAAAGAGAAATGTATTAAAGCCTCTGTATCTAGCAAGGCTCCTTAGCAGCAATGGCAAAAATATGTCAAAATTGCACACGTTTAGGGCCTGGAGCATACTGGCCCAAACTGATGCTTGCTCTTGCAACGTCACTATTAGTAGTAAGCAGAAAAGAAACTTGGATGTGGTTGGGGTAAGCTAAGCAACTGTGTAATAAGACACGTGAACATGCATCATCCTAACCAATGCTAGCATGGGAAGATACAAGCTTCTGGTCTCCTCTTACCCCGGTGTGCAATGGAGAATGATCTAGGAGAAGGACTCTTAGCCAAACTCAAGGCTTACAGGGACATACAAACTCTTGGACTGTAACACAAAGGGGAAAGAAGAGAGAATGAAGTGAACTTTGCAAGGCCATACAAGACAC
The DNA here is from genome assembly GCA_013400875.1 of Anhinga rufa. Taxonomy (NCBI): domain Eukaryota; kingdom Metazoa; phylum Chordata; class Aves; order Suliformes; family Anhingidae; genus Anhinga; species Anhinga rufa. The sequence continues at coordinate 9,577 of VZTV01011002.1, forward strand.
CTGAAAATACAACAGTCCATTCCTGACTCCTAGCTAACTCACCTGTTTACTGTAATAGGCTACCTCTCCCTGCAATGTATTACTCAATTCTGAAAGCATTGTATCTATGCCTGTACAACGCCTCAAACTCACAGGAACCTACAACTTAACATAGTAAGTATCGTTCTGATTGTATGCATCCACAGAAAAGAAAACACAAATGTGCAAATAGGGAGAGAGCACAGAAACAAGCCAAAAAAACCTAAGGCAAAAAATTTAGCACAGACATACAAGAAGATGAAAGAAAAAGCATTGGCTGAAATAAAAGGTAACAGCATCTGCACTGAGACATACCACCACCATATAGTGCCACATCGAGTCCTAAGTTTCAGCCAGTACTCCAAGAAGAAACGGCTGTAAACTACGGAGTTATCTTCATGGTTGCTCAGGAAAGCAACAGTCTCCATTCTGAAATTACTAAGTGACTATAAATACAGCTGAGCACCCAGCCAGTTGTGAGACAATCTTAGGAAGCAAGACGGTGAAACACACACTGACACACACATTTATTGACAGATTTATGTTCATAAGCACTTCGCAGTGAGAGCACATTTCAGTTGTCTAGCACCTAAGTACACGAGCATGTTAATCTCCAGTCAGAGGAAAGGAATTGTGCTTATAGATGAAGCTATAGAGTTACTAAGAAACTTTGTGTTAAGATTCAGTGTCCATCAGGCAGTTCCACTGTGTCTCGCCAACCTGAACACAGTGAAGAAATCAATGTCACCTCTGTGCCTTTTGCCATAACAACTAGATTGCCCAGGTTTGGCTGCAGTAGCTAAATGCTACTGCATTGCAGGGGGAAGTAACAAAACAGCTGGATAGAAAATACTTGTGTTTCAGCAGATATGAATATGTAGAAATAAGTATCTATTGTAAGATGGATACTGGTTTCTATACAGTTATACTAGCATGTACTTGGGAAGAACGGGGCCCTTATTTAGGGTAATAATACAAACAAACAAACCCCACACACACACTTAACAGGGCGAAGAAACAACCCCCCCCAACCAATAATTAAATCTATTAAGGTGTAAAAAATTGTCCTTCAAAGTGTTTGAAGTAGCCTAAACAGAAGACTGTATGCAACATATATCTGCTACTAAAGAGAGGGTTAAAATGATCTCATGTCTTTAATAGCATGTTCTACTCTTCAACACATCAGGATTAGAACCAGAGCATCTCAAAACTATCATTTTCCCCCCACAGAAACACACAACAATTTCAAATGCCTGCAGTTCTAATATACCAACAGAAAAGCACATTGCTGAATGCACTGTGTAACTGTATAGCAGCAGTGAAAGCCATGATATCTAAACCAGTTTGCAGGTATGTTGTTCTTTTTTGTCCTGAATGTTCTTCAGTTCCCTTCATAATGATTCAAACGCTGTTCCTGCAATAAGCAACTCAACTGTCTGACATGACTACAGCATCAATAAGCATGGAAGAGACAGACAAATATGACTAATGATAGAAAAAGAGAAGGAAAATAAAAAAAGCTGTGTCTAAATAGAAAGTTTCACTAACATAACTTTGTTCAGTTATATTTAATTGCACTGTATCAACTTAGCTGAACTGTGACTATGAAGTTCTAGTAACTCAACACATTTTTTCTTTTATTTAAACTGATTTGAGGAATTTGCACTTTAGAAAACAAAAAACCATAGCTTTAATGACTGCATGAATCTTTTTATTGCTTAATTAGAGGCCACTATTAATACTAATTAATTATATGAAGGGAGTCAATAAAAGGAAAAAGTCCAAAAAGCAAGAGCTGGACGGTGGGGGGGGAAGACAAAGGAAAAACAAATTATATAGGTTAGAGCCTCACATGGACTGCCCTTTTCCTTTTAATTTCTTTGTCTTATAAGACAAATTAGACAGCAACGAAAAGAATAAGCCTGCCTTCTGCTGCAGAAAGAAAGTAAAACAACTGACTGAATATTTGTGGGCAACCAATTTATC
>VZTV01011002.1:12338-24877 GCA_013400875.1 Anhinga rufa
AACCAGCCCTCACTTGGGACAAACAGAGAATAGATAAGGTCATGAAAATTCATGAAAATTCTTGAGAGAGAGACTATGAAACAGTCATTTTTCCATTTTTACTGTAACACAATTTTTGTCTATTGTAGCAGGCATTACTCTTAACTATTACTGTTAGTAGCCTTAGCATTTGGGGTGAAAGGAGTGTCACTAGATCGTAGAATTAAAGTTACCTAGATCAGACTAAACACAGTGCAAAATCTAGAATTCTCATTTTAGGTAACCTACAGACTAAAGGCACTGCTTTAGTTTACTCTCAGAACATACTCAGTTCAGCTGTTGGTCTAAAGCACTTCAGTTTCTGAAGTGCTGTGCAACACTGAAGCCCTGTAAAATGAAATGGAACAGAAGTAAAAGATTCAGCATCATGGATGTAGTAGCCTCTTTCTAACTAACTATGAACCTATAACACAATTTTATTACATAAATTAAAAAAAATAAATCAGAGATTTGTATCAACAATCCTTACTTTCAATTACAAAGCCTGGTGGTATGTTGAATGGCAGCATAAACTTTACCAGAATTTCCAAGTGAATTGTTTATTTCTTATGGCCGTTATGGTAAAGAGGAGGGGGGAAAAAAAGTGCTATAGGGCTTATTGGAAGAGCTCACTGTTCTCAGACAGCTTATGGTCCTATCTTCTATGATAAACCTACTAATACAAATAAGATTGTACAGCAGGTTATGACATTCACCATTAGCAACAGCTGAAAGATCTTCTTAGCTCCTGATGTGGAGTTAAGGCAGGGAGAAGACAACAAGTTCTCAGTGCTTTTGTAAATAGGATTTTGATGAAGGACTGAAATTGAAGACTGGATTTCCTGACTTCTGAGTGCATGACAGTCGTCCTTTTTTGAAAGAAAATCACTAGACTGATGTTATATACCAAAACCTACTACGTTTCCTCATCATATAGTATTACAAATTTTGTTTTAAAGCTACTGTTATGAAAATAATTTGCTATCTTTCCATATTACCTTTTCAGAACACTATAATTCATCCAGAAAACTACTATACACTACAAAAAAAAAACCAGAAGACAAGTAGTAGAGAACTTTTCCCATGCTTATAAAATATAGAGACAAAATACATTCAGAACAATCAATGCAATCTCTTGGGCCTCTCAGCTTTACAGTTACAAAACATTTCATTAGATCAGGTTTTTTTCCTCAGCTGTTACAAGGAAAACCAATTAAACATCAAAAGATTCCTGCTTGTCACATCAAATTTACTACTCATTGGAACAGTATGGCTTATTCACTAAATACGTGTTGACTTGGAAGTCATCATGAACCACATTCTTAACTAATTACAGCAACTGCTACAAAATGCTGATTACTATTAAGAATCAGTAAGTTAAACTAAACGCACCAATTATCATAGCCTTCACTTGCCAAGAGACACCAGTCCATCAAAAGCACACCACACAATTAAGAGTTTAAAATATTGTGTTTATTCCATCCTTAATCAATGCTCCTCCACTGCTACCCAAGAGATAGGAAATGTACTATTGTGACAACAAGTCTTGCACACAGTGGTTGGTTTCTGCAAACTACGCACATCTTTATTGCAAAGAACGCTTTTCAAATGAGGGTTGCACGTAAACCATCATATATGGAATGAGAAGATCATGTTGGCAATGTTATCATGTATGTCAGACAGTGAATGCAGCACAGGACGCTTCTCAACAAGATATAGATTATGTGGTTTGTTTCACTTGTGGGATAATATCAAAGATGCCTGGGCTTCAACTTGGCGGTCAGAGGGATAACCTATACTAGCTGCTACAACTTGTAGCTGTGTATGTATTCTTTAACACTGTATGGCTGAATGGATAGTCCATTTGCTCTAACCAAAATAAATTAGTAAAATATATTTTCAGCACAGTTTCTAATCTGTATCAACTACTGGCAATATTACAGTCAGATAGGTTTGAGGTTCATTTTTCTAAAAGAGCAGAAAACAACATCGAAGATTTTGGTTTTTTAATCTGAACATTAAATATACAGATACAAGCACAGAGAAGTAGTTAAATAATTTTGTTCAGATTCTTTTATACTTTCATTGTAACAATATTAAAGACTCAAAAGAGCTGGTTAACCCACTTTTATTGCATTTGAAATTATTTGTCCAGTAAACTCTTAGGACTGTGTGACATTTTATTAACTTCACTGGGATAAAAATGTAGCTGTAAACACTAAGTCAAGAAGTAAAAACTTTCATGATCTAGCAACTAGGTAGCAAAACAAATCCTTTTAAAAAACTATCAAATGAAGCTAAAAATAAAATTAGATATAAATTCAAGTTTTAGACTGTGGTCAGTTGAGGTCTAGACAAAACCCTATGTTTGTTCACTGCCTAGTCTCCAGTCTGCTCCAAGTTTGAGAAGGTAATTGAACTCAGTCTATAATTACTGGATTAGACACAGATGGGCTCTGTACATTTCAGGGAGGAAAGAACTGTTTTGATTCATTTTATGATTGCCTGTAAGGTCAAACTTTTCAAAATGTACTTTCATCTGTTAAATGGTTTCTCAAAGTCCCAGGGGGACATCTTCAATAACTGATGTTTTAAGCAATTTGGGTCTATCAGATCCAGTCTTTGAATGTAATACGCTGTCCATTTTCTAGAATTATAAATGTGCATGTAGGTTAATTGCTACAACTCTTACATATTTTCAAAACTACACTTTTTTGAAAAATTGCAGGTTTTACCCAACAACTGTTATGCATAAATATTCGTAGAATTATTTTGTTTTAGGGTACAGAATATCTCTGGAAATACAGATCAATAACACAAATTAGAAATGTCCTTACTCATAAATCCTTCCCATTTGTCAGAAGTTTCTGCAAATGCTCTCTCAGGATCCGATTCAACAATGTATGAATAGTCCCAATTAATTCAGTTCACTTTTTACAAACCAAAAAAAATGAGGAAGGTACCTTAATAAAAAAAGTCCCAAAAAGCACTTGAAAACACTTCTCTTTCAGCACTCTCTTATTTGAGCCTTCATCCTCACTCTCACTCACAGGATAAAATTTGGAACAAACAATGATAATTAAACTTTTACTCTGCTAAGAATTTTTTGCAAAATCTTTTCTTCAATTAAATCAACCATAACTCTGCAGCATGTTTCAGTACAGCCAGGATTTAATCTTGCATCTTTAAATGTCTTGCTTAGTTACAAGTTCAAATGCTCCACAACAGATATCTAGCTCTGCTCTCAGTTAGGGACTCTCAGAGCTCATAATAGCAACTTAAAGCACAAAACACACCATGCAATCAGAAGGCAATATAATAGTTTGGTTCATAGTCTTGAGAGGTAGGAAACAATTCCAAACAACTTACTATTTAAGGGTTTCAGTTTATTTGCATTACAATCTTCTTGCTTATAAAATTCCAATATGAAAGTATTTTTTGTTACAACATACACTTGTGTTTAATCAACAACACTATCTCACTGTCAACAGCCTCAGCCAGTTATCTTTGTAGGATCAGACACCTATAGAGTTGTTCTGCCAGAAATTTAGTAGTTAAGCACGACTAATAAGGATAATATAAATATGTTAATATAATCTCCCTCTGTCTCCAGGTGTGCTAACAAGAGGGGCTTAAGAGCGTAGCAAGTTATCTCATGTAATTGCCATGATTAACATTTTATTCATATTATTTCAAAGTCCTCTATGCAAAGGACAAAACCTGAAGTCAGAACCAACCACCACAAAGCCCCAGCAGAAAGATGCATGATAATAACAGAGTTATTCATACGCCTACTCGGAGAGAAGATTGCGCCTATCGTCATCAGGCTGTGCAGAACTCCCAGTACAACTTACAAGTCTGACTGAAAGAAGAAACTTTTCCACTATATTTTATGAACCAATTGATACAACTCAGTTTGTTCTAAACAGTTCAATCCATAAAATGCCTGCAAAGAAATGATGGGGTTTTGTAATAGTAGCTATTTTTAAACGTAAAAGCATCAGTAACAACCACATATAAACAAACAAAATAAAAGTCTTTAAAGTAAACTTCTGTTTCTTATTAGCGTCAAAAACAAGCACGCAAAGTGACTCAGAAGATAAAATCCATGTAATATTTGCATTATCTTCCTTCCCATATCTCTAATGGAGGCTTTTAAATGAATTTCTTTAAAATGTGAATAATTTTCAGATTAGAATGTACATAGTGTACATATGCTGAATTCAATAAAATAAGAGTCAATCTTTATTTAAGAGCTATATAGAAAAGGCTTCTTTTCATTCACTGTAAGCAAAAAAAGTTTCTTTCAAACAATGTACTTATTTTCCCTACAAAACAAAATTATAATAAGTATTTCAAGTGTATTGTGTGAACCCACAAACCACTCCTGAAACTACTGTAATTTTTCAGACAATAAATTGTGAAGCAATGGTAAAGTAATAGCCAGACCACAGCACCACCATTCTCTATGCCATAACACAGAAAAGAAATAGAAGAAGTTGTACTAGGTCACATTTTAGACCAACTGATTAACTCTGATATTTTTTCCTTTTTTTCTTTTCCTTCACATTTTGTTTATCTCTAAGATGTATTTTCCTATATTTCTTGTATGCTCCTTTACATTATATTCAGAAACATAAGAAACAATATCTGAGCTCTCATAAGTACTTCCCCATCAGTACTTCAACGGGTTCCACAGTGAGCTTAAAATCTTAAGAATTGGAAACACCATCATTACGAGAAATAAAGTTTATTCTTACAATAAGCTAGTCTCTATCACTTTATGGTGTATCATTGCATCTTTACACAAATCTTTAAAAAACAAAGAAAGGTGATATCCAATTCATATACATGAAACCAATTTGCTATGAAGACTACAGAAGTGCAGTATTATTTAACCAATGAATACCTCACACTGGTTGATACTTCCTTTACTCTTAAAACAATCATTTAACTGTCTTTGCACACACAGCCAAAAAAAAAAAATCATAAAAAGAGAGGTTGCTTACTTTGCAGTAAGTAACTTCTTTAGTAGATAACTAGATTAAGCACCCTGTTAAGTCTAATATGGCTATTTTATTTTAGAAATACTTTAACACGTTGTTTCCTGTAAGTTAATTTATTATTAAAAATGAAGACAGAACATTCATACATTCGCACAGTCTAAGGTCAGACTGAACAGAGTCATAGGTCACTGGAGCAGTAGTCTGGGATTTGGGAAACCAGTATCCAATTCTTTGCTTTGGTACAAAGCAGTGTCCCATATGTAAAAAGGAATTCCTGAGCCATCCCTATGCATTAACTCCTGCATTACTTGTGGAGTACCCATGTAGTCTGCAATATATGCACTCGACTTAAGACATTAAGTGATGCAGAATCTACCAAATCAAGGGTCAGCTGAATCACACCACAAATAGAATGTACTTTTTTCAGTAAATGTATATCTTATTTTTGCTTTTTCATACGATCCATGAACAACCGGAGACTTTTTTCTTGTGATCATGTCTCCTAACAAAACAGGATGAGAAAGTTTCTCACCCACCAAGTAGATTTTTCAGACTTCAGATCATTTTTGTACCTCTCTCCCGTAAAAAAGCAAACCAAAACAACCTACCACCACCATATTTCTGAAAAAGGCTGACATCAGAACCGGACACATTCTGTCATCATTTTAGCAGTGGTATACTCTTTTCCTTTAATTGATAATTCCCTCTATGTTTCGCTAAACTTACATCTTTTAAAAATTTAAGTTTCATTATTTTAGTTTTGACTCCTATGTGCAGTATCGTCTAGAAGCCAAAGAGACCAAATTATGCCCTACCATATCCACAGCCAGAATCAAAAAACACCCTACTTATACATGCAAAAGTAATACCACGCCCAAAAATCTCTGCATACATGTAATAATTTTTCTATGTAATTGAATGACCCATACCTCAATTTAAGCCTACATAAAGGAACCCTTTCCCTTAACCATCACAGCAGAAACTACAGTATGCATCACAGTGTCCAGCTGAATTGACCCAAAGAAAATAATATATAAACAAAGACAACTAAAGAAAGGAGAATTTTAAATTAATAAAAAATTTGTAGCTGTCACTTGAAAAAAGGGTATGCAACAAGGTTCTGAAAGAAGAATATCCCAAGAACACGCACATCTGTTTAATATTATAAACCAACTGTCAACATCCTAAGTGAAGTTTTAATTTAATATTTTTTCTTTCTTGATGTTTTACCTTTAGTCAGTGCCTTGTGAGAGTATCAGCTTTCTATAAGAAACTGTTAAATATAAAGAAATGTTATTGTAGCATGTTTATAAAATCATAGTTCGAGAACTTTTTATTTTTCTAAAGCCTGACCACAACTTAATTATCTGCAGGACATTCCAAGCTCACAATTGCAAGCTCCAGTTCCCAAGCAATTTTAAACAATATCTACTGTACAGGACATACGGTATTGTAAATACCACAACATGGTAGTGTTTCCAAAAGTCAGTATTAGGGCCTTTAGACATGGTTTTTATTTTCAATAAATATTTGTTTCCCTACTAATCATTAAATGGTTTTCATCACCATTACATGTTTGTCTTTCACATATCAGTTTGCTATCACCATTTATTTTTAATAAAGGTGAACTAGTTACAAAAAAGACAGATGTAACATGCTTGTTATACATGAAGTGCCATAAGACTAATTAGTATGTTCCTCTGCAGCTCACACAATGTTTTGCTTCTTTTCCTGCAAAGAAAGAAAAAAAAAAAAAAACAACAACAACCTGCTAAAATGGAGGTAATGGGGAAAATGAGACTATTACCTCAGCCAAAAACTCTCAAAAGGAAAGCTGGAATTCCTCTAAGAAAGAGAAATCTCAAAAAGCCTGGGAACGTAAAATTGTTTCTACTTTGTAAGAACATCCAAGCCACCTGAAAATAGGCAACAAAAAAATCCCATAATGCAATTACAGCTGTATTTTACACACGTCAATCTGAAAAACAACAGATGATACAACGCTTTAGAACAATTCAGAACTCCAAAAGCATGTTTTCATCCCCAAAATACCAACGGTCTGTAGAACACCTTGTTTTCAACACATTGCTGACGAACTCCCCTGTCTTCCTGCCCCTTTCATCAGCTTCCCCCTCCTCTGGGGGCTGTTTGAGGGCTCTGGGTGTTCTGCACTCCCCAGCACACTGCCACCACGGAGCCAGTGCAGAGTCCCCACCGCACTCATGGTGGGCTGCTGTACAACCCGGTGCTTGGCTCTCAGCCCCGCTTTTACCTCCCGGGCCTCAGGTGTGGGAAACATCAAGCAATCTATTAATAGTGGAAAAGCAAAGATTGCAAGGAAGCTGGATTACATTTGACTGTATCTGGTTTTTTGGTTTGTTTGTTTTTCAAATGCTGGACAATACCTATGGAAATGGAACAGATTTAATTTTAGGAGGATGCAGTACATCCGCTTTTCTATTGTTCTCACCACCCTCCATCAAAAGGAAAGGCAGAGTCAGAACAAAAGGGACAAACACACACCTCAAGGGTAGTACCTGATCGCTATAAAAATGTCATTTTTTGGCAGACAGAAAGCTTTGACACACCACTCCAAAGTCAGGAAACTAATTTCTTTAAAAGAAGTATCCATCATTTAAAATTCTATGCTATTATATCACACTGTAGTATTTTCAGTGCTACAGAACATTTTCCCAAAAATTGCTGGAAATTTTCACCCTTTAATTGCTTTCACTGCTGAAGTTATCGTACCAGGTTTTAATATTTGCCAGTCTGAAAAATCTTTTCAAACATAGTGGTCTGAAGTTTCAAAGACAGAGCATATAATTACAAAATCTTTCACTGAAAAATTATAACCTTTTGTCTATGGTGAAACACACAAAAACTTAGTCTACCCCTTACCAAAAATCACAAGGAATCAGCTCAGCATTACAGTAGTAACTAATCCTGATGACCAAAACCAGCCCCAATTGGCAAAAACACAAGTGTCAGTGCTACTCCTGTGCAGCAACAGGAGTTGGACTTGATGATCCTTGTGGGTCTATTCCAACCCAGGACATTCTACTATTCTATACCCGTTGAAAGGAATTATTTGTAAGAGATTTTTGTGAGAAGCTGCAAAATCTTTATGCTTTGAAATAACTGTTCCCTGAGATTAAGTCAGTTTAAATGTAGGGGTTTTTTTGCTGATCACATGTGTGAAGCATAGCTAGCATCCTAAATCACAGTATCTCTCTATTTTATTAATATCTCCATATGCTTCAGAGTTCAAAGCAATTAACATGTGATGACTGAGAAATTCTGTTCGCTAATTGTCACAGAGAAGAAAACTCCTTAATCCAAATCTAGATTTAGCAGAAACTAACAAAAATAGTATTTTTCAAATGTCCAAGACAACGAACATTCCTCTCAAGCATATCCACACACAGAAAATGAGAACTGCAGGATGCTGGAAGAGTCATGGCTAAGTTCTTCTCTGGACTAGCATCCCCAAAATTCATTCTATTTTAAAAAAAAAAAAAAAAAAAAGAGGAAGAAGAAGGGAATCAGAATCTTAAAGTTGCTAACTTCCAGGGAAATTAGCTTTATTTTGGCCTCACTGCTACTACCTGGAAAAATAAATCCCAACAGTTAAACCTCTAACTAATCACACTGGTCTTCTTTTGGGTTCATTTCTGTCCCAGACAGATATTATAGTTTAAAAAAAAAAAATACACACAGAGCCCAAAGCTTCTAGCGATGACAATGTATTGAAGTACTCAAAATAATGAGCTGCTCTTGCTCCAAAATCTTTGATAAAAAAACTCAAGAGAAACAGTAAAAAGCGTAACTGCATCAATTAAATTCACTAACCTGTAAGTATTAAGTTTCATTCTCACTTTTCCTTCCTTCATTTCTCTTCCTTTCTTTCCTATTTAGACGTATTCTATCATAACCTCCATATAATTTCCTGGTATTCAGTGTTGGGGTTTTTTTTTAACCCATATTTCCACCTCTTATGTTAGACTGTCCCTTCCCCAACCTATATCATTCTATTTTCTTCCAGCTAAGCCTGCTCATTTTCTGTTGTCTTTCTCTGCCATTGCATCTCTCCAGCTTTTCAGATGCCACAGGACCCACCACCCTGCCCCTGGCCTACCTTTCTCCTTCAGATGCCATACTAACATAACCTATGTCTGAGAAAACGAGGCATCTACATATGATAAGCCTCAGCCTTCTCCTACTCCCATATGCACTACAAACTTCCCATAAATGTTATCCTTATTTGTGGCAAGGTGACAAACCAAGAACTCACATGAGGCGTCAGTTTAATGGACAACCACAGTCAGGAAAGAGTTCATAGTGACCGGCTACATGATATAACATTTCCTCCAACAACTGTAAGTCAGGAAAGAACCTCCTACGACCAGCCTGGCCCTGGAAGGAGGTGAGGACGAAAACAATGTCCTCAAAATGGGAACTGCAGCCTTAGATACTTTCGGACTCCTCAGCACCACATGGTATCCAGTTAGTCAAAACAAAACTAATAGACAACTAAGGAAAGCTGTCTCCCAAGCCAACTTTCAATCCTGCTGTTCAGTTATATTCAGAAAATAATTCCCATGGAGTTAAGAATGTACTTAAAAACAAACAAACAAAGCAGGGAAGGACAATGACAGACATTTGCACAGACATTTCCCAAAATATAAGAGTTCATAACTTTTCCCCCCAAGGCCAACCTATACCCTCACCACTGTTACTGATGTGAGTTTTGCTAAAACCAGAAGCATCACATGGGGAACATTAGTGATTTGGCATTTAATCCTATTGCATTAAATAAGGTCAGCATTTCATTCCTCTACAAAAATCTTTAAAAAACCATCTTCCCTCTGCTATTTCTTTAACTGGCTTTTTACGTGTGTCTCCTCTACTAATTAAAATTATCAACTTCTTTCCCTTCCACCTCTCAGGCTAAATTTCTTCTCTAACAAGGAAATGAGAGGTAAAAACAATAAATGCTCACAATAAAAAACTAACTTTAACCATAATTTGCAGATGTGAAGAGATAAATCTGAAATATTAGAAAGCAGTATAATGGAACTCCACATTTGAAAAAGTGTAATTTAGAATCGTATTTTCCAACTAGAAAATGGGTGAGTGAAACCCATGTGCATGTAAGTGAGTACAAAATGCAGCACCATCAGTAAACTTTGAGGAGAAAAGTGACTGTTTATAACTGTATGTGGGAGAAGTCAGAATTAATTCTAATGACCTCAGCTATGGGCCCAATTTATTAGAACTTACTTCTCATTAAAAGTTAAGAAGTGAACTGAAATATCACTTGCTGTCCAAAATTTGGCACAGTCAATTTCTAATAAAGACTATAATTGGTTATACCGTAAGCAGTATATATTTCCCTTGCATCCAAATACTCTCTCATGGGAGTTATTTTAATGATTACATAAAAGTCAAAACGATCATATAAACTAACCTTAGTAAATGAGGTTAGAATTTTTTAGTTTCAGTATAAAACCAAAAAAATTCAAGCACACCATTTTAACCATTTTTGGCCACTTCCCTCAAAGCACTGGTTAGTATCAGCTATTCAGCTATAAGAGAAGAGGTTCACTACGTGACCATGCAGTCTTTGATGCACTGCCTATATTCTGCCATGGACTTTAATAGTACCACTCTCAGATATGGAGGTTTTCAGGATTAAGCCTCTATTCTATATCTAGCAAATACTTGTCCCATCCTATAAAAAGTTAATATAGCAAGCTGGTTATTTTGGATATTTCTCAATCTTTTAAGAAGCTTAGATGTAATTTGATAGGTTCTGCAGACACCAATCTGGACTTGACTCAAAACCAGCAGCATAATAATTATTGTCATACTCCAATAAAACCTTTAATACTAGGTATTTTGCTTTCATACGTTTTACTTTTAGAATGGGATGTCACTCCCTGCATCAGCAAACTGGTACCTGCCTACCACCAAAGCTACTATGTATCCAGAAGTAAGCAATAGAAAAGCCTGTGGACCTCCCAGTCTGCAAGCCAACTCTTTTCTTACAATACTAAAATGGTATTAAACACAAGGAATCCTTTATTTGAAATCTAGATCTAATCATCCCCTAATGTTTTTCAAACTTTTTTTGATTTGTAAACCCCTAGAAATTTTCCAGTGAGAGTGCAGACTTGTCTTTCTCTATTAGCACCATGTACTGGCTATTGATTGTATTCTGTAACCAGACCCATTACACAATTTTGGTGGCTGAATTTTATTCTTGGTACCTCTTCAAACAATCCTGAATAGTCTGAAAGAGATCAGAAAGTATATATGTTTAAAACCACCAATTTTTAATTGTACTATGTCAATAATTATGTCATGCAATACGAAGTGGTCCTATATGGTCAATCTCGGGGACCAGTTACTGGTTTGTGCATTCCCCATGCTTTTTTAGGCTTTATTAATGTAGTGACAGTGGCAAAGATCAAGCATTGCAAAAACCATAAACAGATATCCCTACCGCTTTTTTCCCCTCCTACAAGAATGCTCTGAATACCAAAGTGTGCAAAGATGCGCAGGAAGATCCTGTGTTTGGGACCAAGGATGAAACATCACCTTTCCATCTCTTCTAACTGCAATGCTATTTTGAATTATCCTGTGGGCTGCATCCAAGCAATAAGATACCTGCATTAAATCCAATGTATGCACGAAAAAGACTGTTTTACTCAGAGTATGTAAAATTAAAAACAAAACAAAAACAAACAAACAAACAAAAAAAGCCCCCCAAAATAGCCACTGCTAACCTATGTTTAGCTAAAGCAATATACTATGAAAGTCAGGTGGCCTTGTAATTAAAAGGTTTGCTCAAAATTTATATTCAATGTCATCTGCTCTGGCTTTCACAAGAACTAGTTTCAGAGGCAAGTTTTATGCGGGGATTTTTCCTCATTACATATTTGTGCAGAGCAGCCGAACCTATTCTTGATGTGAATATTGCCCTATCATACAAATTTTTTTGAAGAATCAGTTAATCATCCTACAGAATCCATACACAGAAGTTATATGAATAACAGATGTTGTAGCCTCATGGATCTGGCATCCTTATGCTTTCAACAACTTCAAACACAGACATTTGATCATTCTGAAATTTTGCATTTAAAGTCTTAGAAACATTTAATGTTTCGAATTTTCCATTCTCAAGGATATGTTTTCAGATATGTCTGGTATTGCTTTTGAAGAATTCATGCTCCAGCACTTCATTTTTTAGCTTTTTGCAAAGACTGAAAGAAGAAGAGAATCTCCCTAGCAAAACACAAAATTTCATTCACAGCTGCAGTCAAGCCCACCATGAAATTCTGCTTGACCATTAATTTATCTTTATTTCTGTTAATAGGCTGTATCAGCCTTGATACCATTTATCTACCACATATTGAACAGTCAGCAATGATAAAAAGTTCTCATTCCTTCAATATTTTCAAGTAACTAAGAAAAAAGCATATTTGACATATGATCTCCAGAGGTCCCTTC
>VZTV01011004.1:8873-19037 GCA_013400875.1 Anhinga rufa
GCGGGTAATCCCGGGGCCGCCTCAGGAGCGGCCCCGCCGCCCGCCTGCCCCGGGCCGCGCGTTCTCCCCGCGCGGGCGGGCCCTGCCTCGGCCTGCTTTTTTAGAAATTGCTCGCGAGTAGTTTTAACGGTAGGAAAACTGAGGTGAGTGGCTGTCCGCAGTCAGGCAGCGCGTTACTGAAACTCGGCGAGTTGTATTTCTAACGTTTTAGCAACGCCTTTTCGTGTTGTTTACAAATTTCACTTCACTTGCACCGCAAGGCGTGACTAAAAACCATTAAGCCGGTTGTTTTGATGTGTTGTGTGCATGTGTGTGTCTTTCTTGCAGATGTCAGAAGACCTTGCTAAGCAGTTAGCTAGCTACAAAGCTCAGCTTCAGCAAGTTGAGGCTGCCTTATCTGGGAATGCAGAAAATGAAGATTTACTAAAATTGAAGAAAGACTTACAGGTGAGAGCTGGAGGGTGTGAGTAGCTGAAACCGTAGGGTCTTTAGCAGGTGTTTCATCTTTCCTGAATATTTGCGTTGCAACAAAAATATATACTTGGTGAGCTTATTACTTTCTTTTCACATAATTTTTTACAATAATGGTAGGGTTGGGTTGAAAAAAAAACAAAGTTGGCCTATTTTAAACCTGTCTGGTAGATTAGTAAAAAAAAGGGGACTAATTTATATAGCAAACTCTTCTGCTAAAAATTTATAAAGAGTGCTGTCTTTACTATCTCTTTTTCTTTTTTTTGTGATTGTTTTAAGGTTTTTATATAAGAAAGGAAAAGAGTCATGTTCTTCATTTGCCACCTCCATTTTTCTAAGCATTTGAGATGATACCACATTCTTAAGAGCTAAAAACCATTTCTAATCCTTAGATTTTGTTTGGTGACAGGAAGACCACCAGCCTACTTTCAAGTTGATAAGTGATCTTTTAGATTCTTGTGCCTATCAGACACATTGGCATATAAAAAACCCCCCAGTACTACTGTTAAAATTTGTCATGAGAGTGCAAGATGTTGCTTCATTTCTGTTGTGGATTGCTTTAGCCATCAGATGTAAAAATCTATAAAACTACCCAGTATGAGATTCAGTTGCCATAGTTCATATGGAAATAACGGCAATAAAAATGATGCTTCAACTAAAATGCGAGTAGCACCTCAAATCAGTGATCTGTAGAATTCCTTTTAAATTACAAAGGCTTTGTGACCACAAGGCACTTTATAGATCATCTTAATGTCCTTCGTTGTACACTGTTAAAAGCATGTGTATATTTTTATATTTTTAAAATGCACAGCAAAACCCATATGGGATGATATTTCCGATACCAACACGACCTCGGCTTTGATATGCAGAGATCATTGATGTGAAAGGACAACTTGCAAACTTTTTTATAAAAGCTTTCTGCACAGAATGGGGAAGATCTTTACACTTTCGTCCCCGAAAGGTTTGCTATCCATATCTTCCACCTTGACAATAACATTATGTTTTGCAGACTTAATATATGCCAACCTAACAATTGTAAAAACGGGTTCGATGCTTTGGTGTCCCAACTAAGTAGCTTTCAGATTAGTTCAAAAAGATTGTAACAATGTACAATAGCTCTCAAATTAGTTCAGAAGGATTGTTACAATGTAATTGAAACATATTTTCTATCATAAATAGTGATGCACTAGTGTTTTTTGTATACTCGGCTTATTCCTGAGTAACAAGATCAAAGTAAATATTGCAAGAATGTTTTATAGTTTGCTTTTCACCTTTTGTTTCACTGAAGCGCTTCTAGGGCAGTGCCTGTCCACCCAAGGACCAAATTTACCTTTTGTATCAAGTAGAATTGATGACAGCTGTCATCTCCTGTAACTGGAGATGATATCTGTGAGTGTTGCATTCTGGAGTGTAGATTTCTGTCTGGCTTTGTAAAGACCAGTTGGTCAGGAAAAATCTTGGCAACCCCTAACTAGTATTCTCTGCGGGTCACACCTTCGTGTCACGGGGATGTGGCGGCAAGCCATGATGTTCAACCCGTTTGGCCATACTGAGCTGCTGTGGTAGTCTAACTCATGCTCAGGAACTTTCTTTGAATGAGCTATTCTGCTAAAGACTTTAGAACTCTCTCATGGGTTGCAATAAAATTAACGTTCCTGTCTTGTGTGCTTAGCACTATGATATGTGGATAGCAGATGGAAGATTTTTACCACAAGTTTGCCTGGTGCGTAAGTGACTTTATCAAATTCAAAGAATCCTTGGTAGACTTGTCTGAAACTATTCACATTGGAGTTCTACAATAAGCCACCTATGAATGTGGTGAGAATAAGTCAACAGTTTCGTATTATGGGTAGTCTACATAGTTGAAATACAATACATCAGGCTCAAGCTACCAGAAAGTGAATATTTGACCTGTTAAAGACACCCATTCCAAACCACAATGCCTCTTGGATTTGCAGAATGTAACTGTCTGCATGTTGAGGAGTAGTTTGGGATTTTGCATCTGGGAGGGAAAATTAGGCTAATGCTGTGTGTTCTGTGGAGCGCTCTCAAATTGGGTAAATTGATAATCAAAATCTGTCTGGTACAGCTGTAGAATTACAGAAAATGGAGACCAAAGTAGTAGAAATAATTGTAAGCATGTTCCTGTGCTTAGAGCTGCTGCTGACTGTGCTTAATGTTGCACTTATTAACTAGCAGCTCCTCGAAAACAAAGAGCAGAACTTTTGTTGGGAAGGTGTTGGGAAATTCAGACATTAACAGCTGCAACACAAACAAACTGCTAGGCTGTTCATGCCAGTTGTATATTTAATCAGATAAAAACACTTGTAAGCGTATATTGGATTAACTACTTATTTGGGAACTGCTTAAGATCCTTTAGGTTCTTGAGGAATGAAGAACAGCTTCTTTACTGCTTTTTCCTGAGCTAGTCTTTGTATGCCCATAGCTGAACTGGGATGTGGAACTGGGAGGAACGTTCAGTTGAACCTTTTTTTTTATTCTGTAACTCTCCCCTAATTGAAATGTTTACTATTAGTTGAGAGAGTGACAGTGGTTCATCCTGAGATACTCAAAGAACTGAAGAATTTTTCTTCAAGGACTGCAGAGTTGCTTTGCCATATACAGAAATTTGAAATGGCCTTTTAGGTGCTGGCTCCCTGACTTTTAACACTAGTGAAAACCAGGGTT
The DNA here is from genome assembly GCA_013400875.1 of Anhinga rufa. Lineage (NCBI taxonomy): Eukaryota > Metazoa > Chordata > Aves > Suliformes > Anhingidae > Anhinga > Anhinga rufa. Next base: position 12,033 of record VZTV01011004.1, read on the forward strand.
CTTGACTGCACAGAATAAGAATATAACAGTGACAGGAAGTTGGGGAGGGGTTTTTGCATGCTCCTGTCTGTGAATGAATAACATTTAAAGGAACTGGAAAAATCTGTTACTTTGTTATTTGTCCTGTTGAATTAGCAAGGGAGGGGCTGACCTGAAATCTTAAGGTCAGGAACTTCAGAGAAAAACCAGCACTTAACATCAAAATGACTTAAGGAAATAGATTTCTTTATCATGCACCTGAATGCTTTCTATAAATGAGAGGGCTTTACAGAGTGGCAGCCTTGGAAAGGTACTCTTCCACCCTGGCTCTGGGTGCTTCAGTTCAGCCAATCCACACATGTTTGAGTAAACTGAAAAATGTTTCATCACTTGGAGATGCTGCACTTTCACTTGTAGTTGTTGTGTTTTATGGCTAGCCAGCCAGTCCTGAATGGGAAGGGAGGAAAGAAACTGCTAGCTGGAGAGAGAACAGAAGCATTATGTCCTTTCACGGTTTGTCTTCAGAGCGCTGTCCTGGTGAATGCTTTCTCTGCCACACGTGTGATTCTTTTGGTCAGTAACCAGCATCACATGCAGCCATGTGTCCAGAGTCACACTGTTGAGGTTTTTTGTTTTTTTTCTTGAGACTGTCTAGCTGTGTCTTTCGGCCTATGGAAAAACAATTCATTTAGAAATAAATGCTATAAAAATAATAGGCTACTTCCTGAAATTTTGAGGAGGGCATGGGCAACTTTACTGCAATACAGTGAGGACTGTACATCTTTTGATCTAGGTTGGCAATGAGTGAGTTTATTTAAACGATAAAAAAAACCAAAACAAACTTAGTCCACTTTACATCAGCTATGAATTTAATACAGTAACTTCAAAAAACAAAGCCAGTAAGCTTGGGGTAAAAATATGCATGGTAACAGAGTTTGAAAAATTATTCTTTGTGTTTGGTTTTTTTTTTTTTCATTTATAGGAAGTCATAGAATTAACCAAAGATCTCCTTTCAACACAACCTTCAGAAACTCTTGCAAGTTCTGACAGTTCTGCTTCTGCTCTGCCCAGCCACTCCTGGAAGGTTGGGGATAGGTGTATGGCAATATGGAGTGAGGATGGACAGTAAGTGTAGAAAACTTCTCTAACAGTTACATGAAATAGTTCAATGGTAAGAGACTTTCATTCAGTTTGTACTGCCCCGAGGGTGACTAAAAGTAAAAAGAAATTTGGAAAGAAATACGATATTAGGAATTCTTGTACTCTCTTTATTAAAGTTCAGTGTTTTAGATAAAATGCAAAGAGATGTGGGGTCATTTTCTAGAAATGCCCTGCGTGTTGCTAACCTTATAAAAGTAGGGTAGCTTTGGGTAAATTACCATCTGCTAATGTAATAAATGGCAGACTTTCATGAACTGTCGGAGCAGTCTTCTGTAAAGGTTTCAGGATGCATCATTAATAATTTGTCATTGTGTTCATATATATGTAATTGATTGCTATCAAGAAAAATCCTTGCTGTATCTCAGTTTGTGCCACTAATTGATTGATTCATTTTTAATTGGAAATGCTGTTTCTTGGCTATGAAATAACTAACTGTGTAATGTAACTAGAGAATTAAACAACCTTTTTGGATTTAGTCTCCATTACATTAGCCTGTGAAGTTCTGGGAATCCAAGCAGTTCATTCTGACTTCATAGCATTTGAAATAAACAGTCTAAAATTACTTCCCATACTGCAAAATGTATAACTGTTGCAGCTTTTTAAAGATTACTATTTGTGCAGGACTAATATCCTAATCATTACCACTTAGAAGCTCTGTTGTTCAACGAATGTGGTTCTGTTAACAATGTATTGTTAACAGAATTGTTACCAATTTTGGTGTAGCTATTGATGTCTTAAGTAGAAAACAAACTAGAAGTGTGACAGTTTTTCTGTCACACATTATTAATGAGTAAAATGCTTTTGTGTAAGAAATTAAAAATTGAATCTCACTGTCTTAAGTCACCATTAGGTCATTCTTGCTCTGATGGCTGGGTTAGAGGATCAGAGCTTGGGGAGGAGTGTGCCAGAGTGTCCACTGAAGTGGGTCTTACTGGACTTTAATTGTATTGCTTTTTTTTTAATCCTCTGCTTCTGTCACAACACTTCTTAAGTGAGCAGTGTTTCATGAAGAGGTAGCTAGCCAGAGGTTAATATTTTTAACCTCATGCAGTTTGGGTTTCGATGCATTTTCATCTAGCTCAATCCAAGATGATGTTGGCCCACTAAAATTGCACAAGAAATTAATTTAGTAACTGTTAACTGGACCGTTGTCTATGAAACAACTCATATTATTCTTCTGCTTGCTTTAGATGTATCCTTTTGCTCTGATGTCTAATGAATTTAGACTCAGTTTTAAAAAAAAATTTGGAAATGTCACTTGTCCTTTTTCTCTTTCCCGTATGAGGTCAGTTTGGTTGGCCAAAATGTTTCATACACATAAATAGGAAATTGAGTGATTTCTGCTAAAATGTCAAATTTGCTATATTAAATCAATAAGAAAACAACTAACTTTGTAAATGTTGAAGGGAGGAACATTTTGAAAGCTTGGTTTTTCTTAATTATTTTTCATATGGGGAAAAATGGAACCAAAGCTTTGCTCTTGTGAGCTGACATTTTCTAAAACTTTGTAGTGAATTCCCTGAAAGCTGTTCTGTGCATGCAGTATTTTGTTGGGCTTTTTTTTTTCAGTCCCATGACCTGCCAGAACTAGAATCACATCAAGATATCTGATTAGATTGGCCCCAGCATTAATCATTAGTTTTGATAACTGTGAGGCCATCCCTTCTTGATGCTAAAGGTCAAATACAGCAGATTCCAGTCTCTCTACTTGTGTCCCTTTGACCTTAAGAAATTAATCTTTTGTTTTGATTATTGTGTATTAGCCCTGAAAATGAAGGCTGGTATTTGCAAATTTTTTACTTAACGCCATTAGCTGGCTGACAGTGTAGGTGTTGAAGGGCTGAGTATTAAAGCTTTACTCACATGCTTACAGCCATGATATCTTTACAGGTGTTATGAAGCTGAGATTGAAGAAATAGATGAGGAGAATGGAACAGCTGCGGTCACGTTTGCTGGATATGGCAATGCTGAAGTTACACCTCTGTTCAACCTCAAGCCTGTGGAAGAGGGAAGAAAAGCAAAAGAGGACAGTGGCAACAAACCCATGTCCAAGTAAGTAATACACAGGCAGATGTCTGAAAGCAGCTTCATTTTGTTTTGCTTTTTCCACCAGCTGTAAAAATTGGTTAATGAAATAGAATCTCTCTTTTTTTTTTAAAAAAAATTTACATATTTTTAATATCTTCACACATTTGCTTGAAAAAGGATCTTAAATCAATCTAGAGTGTAGTGTTCAGTAGGTTATTGTGGCTGGTATCATGTGTGTTATGTATCCTGGCAAGATAACACGGTAGGCTTTGTTTTACTCAGTTTATGCTATCTCAGGATATCAAGTATGTAAGCAGTAGATTTAAAAAAAAAAAAAGTTAGTACTCTTCCGTTGACAGCAGACAGCTTGCAAACTTCAGCCCCAATCTCGTGCAGGCTCTACCCAGACCTGCAATCTGGCTCACAACAGAGTATACTTACCAGCAGAAAGGACTTCTGCTTCTGCCCCATGCCTGTGTAAGGATAGCTGCAGTGACCTCATTGCTGGGGAGACACGCTTCACTCGGTATCCGTCTGTGCTATTTTTAAGGGCTGAAAACTTTTTGGGGGAGGGAAAAAAAAAAAGTGGTACAATTTCTGAATTTGTTACAGACGATGGTTCCTTCCCTAAGGGATCATTCTGAGGGGTGCCACATTGCAGCCTAGATCGACTCCTTGAACTTCCTTATCTTTACTAAAGTAACTTATCTTTGTTCTTTTCCTTCCATCCCTGCCCAATACTTGGTAGCATGAGAGTCCTGCAGATCTCCAGAAAAGTTTGGGCTTTCACTCGAATGGGCTATTTAAATTTTCCAAACCCTAGTTGTTTCCGAAATGTCGAAGATCCGATAGGCGCATTTTCAGAAACGAATTTCACTCAATCCCATGGGTTGCTGTGTTTGGTATGGTCTTAATGAGGTGGTGGTGGTTGTTGTGTCTTATGCCCAAATTATAAATAAGCAATGTAATGCTTATGCATTGAAAGACTTGAGTTTTTCTAGAAGTGGAGAATATTTACAAGCTTTTTTGTCATTTACTTACAGAAAACTGTTGTGTGTGTGTGTCTGTCGTACAGGGGTTTTAGTTTCTTACAGGAAAAGGCACAATGTAAAAATTTTTTTTTTCCTTCTCTCCAGAAAAGAGATGATAGCCCAGCAACGAGAGTATAAAAAGAAGAAAGCTTTGAAAAAAGCTCAGAGAATTAAAGAACTTGAACAGGAACGAGAGGACCAGAAAGTCAAGTGGCAACAGTTTAACAACAGAGCCTATTCTAAAAACAAAAAAGGCCAGGTTTGTTTGGTTTTGTCACTACATGAATAAGAACAGGACACAGAATTCCGTGCAGTACTTTGGGGAGAGAGGAGGAAGTGTTTTTTAAAGGGATTTAAAAGGGGTTAATCTTTGGGATTCTGAAGTGTGCAATTTGGTATTTTGTATTCTTAAAAGACCTGGTTTTGTACTGGGTGGTTTGGGAGGCATGCTGCTCTTAAGAGGCTGAGGTTGCACTTAGTTTTGAGAGCTGGGCTCATTGTCAGTTGCCAGGTGATGTTTGCTGGAGCTTAGAACCTGAAGGCCTGTCTAAACCTCCAAGCCTGAATTTTTGCTGTGTTTATGACCTGGCAGACGCAGCACTAAGTAGTTGCTCTGGAATAGCAAGTGTAGTGCAAAAAAGGTAGCGGGGACATTTTGAAGCATTATTTGATTTTTATCACGGCTCGACCAAGAGCTGCCAGACATAGTGGTGAAACTTCAGTCTTCCTTATGAACAATTACTAAAGATCATCTCATGAGAGAGGTGAATTTTATTCGTTATTGGCCTGACCAAAGTGCCCAGCTCTGTTGCTCGCCTGCTGATCACGTGCTGCAGATGAGCTAGCCTTTAGAAAGCGTGCCTGTCTAGAGAGTAGGGAGCTGAGAATATTGAAACACTTCAAATGGTAATGACTGCTTGTTTTTTTTTTAAGATCAAGTTGCTAATTATTCAGAAATTGTGTTTTCTGTTTCACTTGCAGGTAAAGAGGAGTATTTTTGCTTCCCCAGAGAGCGTAACTGGCAAGGTTGGAGTTGGAACATGTGGAATTGCAGACAAACCTATGACACAGTATCAAGATACCTCTAAATACAATGTCAGGCATTTGATGCCTCAGTAACAGGGGAAAAAGGTGGAACTTCATCTCTGCAGGGCTTTACACTTATCTTTTTATCATTATATTTTTCTAAAAGTAAATTATTTGTTGGCACATAGCGAGTAGTCCATTTTGTCACCATCACTTTGGCTTCAGCTGATATGAGCCTTAAATCTCCAGCTATTGATTTGACCCCCCCTAATCATTAAACTTTTTGTAGGTGCATTAAAATACGTTTTGCAGGTAAATACTTTCATGAACTGCTGTTACATGTTACTCTAAAAGCAGTGGTTATCTGCAGCTTGGATCTCTGGAAGCTTCCATTCATACTAGTAGCGAAGTTTGTTTTTTTTTTCCTTAAGAAAGTGGTGGTATAAAAATGGCACTGTAACGGCCTCCCTTGTTTCTGTTCACAGCGCTGTCTGCTTGTTCACTCCCTTGTTCATAGCGCTGTCTGCTGTCTCAGCGACAGCCTCAGCGTTACAGAGATGCTGCAGCTCTGGGGGAGAGAGAGCTGGGCTCCATCACAGCTTGTCTGTCACCTGGAATTGCTAAGGAAGTTCTCAATGGCTCCCTTACAAACCCACTGAAGATCAATTTGTACAGCTGTAAATGAGGGCAGAACAGGGCTGATAGGATCTTTATTACTAATGATGATTCATGTGCTAGAAACAATAAATCTGACTTTATTTCCAGTCTGAATTTCCTGTGCTAGAAGTTAAGGAGAGGAGAGATTTTTTTTTTTTTTTTTTTTAATACTCATCAGACTTTAATGGGAGGCTAGTGAAAGGTTATTGAAATGTAACCTGAAAACCATAGGACAAGGTATTTAGACTCCAATTTCAAACTAGAGAACTATACTTAACAATACCCACCCCACCCCTCCCCAGGGATCAGAGAGTTGAGAACATAAATGGTTGTGCTTTTCCCTCTTGTAGATCTCACAGGTTTGATGTTATGGTCACAGACCTGGAATGCACAGCAAGGGCTGGTGCCTGAGCCTCCTCTGCCAGTCAGGCACAGCAGATAGGAATGCCTTGATCCCACTTAGTTGTTAGTGAGTGAAGGCCAGTCTGAAGTTTCTGTCCTTAAATAATTGACTGGCCCTAGTGTAACTTCAGCTGTATTACAGTGCTGCTGAGCCCCTTTGATTTTTATTCAGGAAACCACATGTAAAAGCTCTTGCCTTGTATTTTCTATGTGATTTGCTTTCTTCTGTTACTTGTCTCTCACTCACTGTAGAGGTGCCATCTCTGAATCCCTGATGTGTTTAAAGAAGTTAATGGGTAGCCCTGTATACAATGTAGATATTATTTTTGTAAAATCTAGGGCTGAGTTAATAGACAAGAATACATCAGCTGTTTCCCCCTGTTAAATAATTAAAGGGTGTTTCTTGTCCATTAACCCTGACCATTATTTCCCTGTATATTATGTTAATGTAGCTCATTTTGTAATTTGTTAAATAGATCAGGTCATGTCAGCAATTGTTGATGCACTGATTGGTGGAAATGTCCATCAGTTACCTGAGTCACAACTCAAGCTAAACTCTACAACTGGTAGTTTAGAATCCATACATAGAAAAAGGTTCTCCCTATAATGGGAGAAGGTGATTTTTATGAATACAAAGTGTGTTAATTTCAGTTTTGTATGTTTAACTTTTATTAAATAAAGTGTTTAAAATCTGCTGGATATATTGGACAAAGTGGAAGTA